>CM033630.1:35286503-35355383 GCA_019453435.1 Rhinogobius similis | reverse complement strand
AATCGATTCATATGACCTTTTGCTGTTTTCAAGCATAATTTTAAATATTGATAAAACCATAACGGCACTAACTAAACTCTTCACAGCACAAACGAGGAACTAACGATTGACACTAATTTGGGCCATTCTGGAGCATTTCTCAGCTTCCTTGGAGGCTGGGTGACCCTACTTTGACCTATAAAAGAATAGTGAAAATTTCAAAAACTAAAGCAGCACAAAGAAAACTTTTTGCAGCACAAACGATTATAGTTTTTGTGTGGATGTGCGTTTGATGGGGGCAAACTTCACGGAGCTGGGAACTACATTTATCCCGACAGCCATGAAGCACCGTAATGGCACTTAGCACTTTGTAAATCCGCACATAGAACATTTGCAAGTGATTTAATCTGCTATTTTGCACTTTGAGGGAATTGTGATTTTGGGTTTGTTTTATTATTATATCTGTATGTGTATATTGTTTTTACATTGTCCTTTTATGTTGAGCTTTGCTGCAAAACTAATTTCCCCCTTGGGAGACAATAAAGACACCTTGAACCTTGAGCTAAATAACCCGTGTGCAGACAGTTGTGCGTTTCTGTGTTCTGTATTCGACTTGCAATGCCTCTACTGCTCCACTAGATGTCAGCAGAGCAGCAGTTTGAAGCCCACAGCCCCACTTTCTCTCACCGTCCACATTAATCACAGAACAGAGCGGACCCCAGCCACTTCCATCAAGGGCCAGCCACAACGTACGCACATCCTCATTTACATAAAACTGTGAGACGTTTAATGCCCCAAGTCCAAGTGGGAATATTTTCACTCCTTCTTTAACTTTGCAGGCTGTAAAAGTTGAGGAAAAACCCTTGACATTTGTTGTAATTCGCTGCCTGGCTGAGAGATCCTGTACTTTTCCCTGTCACGTATCATGTTTTATTCCAGTTTCTGACACGAGTGCCGTTTGTGATTTCAAGAGTTTTGTGTGCGCCGGATCAGAAAGCGTGACTGTGAATTTGTATTTGTACTACGGATGTATTATGTATGTAAAAATGTGTTTGGGCATATTGTGACGGTAATCATTCATGAGCAACAACAGGGAACGGACTGTCAAAGGTTAGATGTGAGAGTTGGCCGTTGAACTGTCAGAGTGTGGGTTTGTTGAGTTGGTTTGTAGCTCTGTAATTGCTGGGACTATTCACATGGAACAAAAACTGGCACAAAGTCTTTCAATATAAATTCCACGATGGCTAAGATGAGACGCAGGTGAATAGGAAAAAATCTTGAGTTTAAAGATACAACGTGAAACTTCTCCTGTACTTTAATGACATAAATGTAAGGACATTTTATATTACAAGGTTTTCACAATGTAATGTTTTCATGTAGAAATAAGGCTTTTTATGAGTAAAAACGGCAAAAATTACACATGTTTGGGACATTTAAATATGGAAACTGGACAGAACCAGGTTTAATTTTTTGGTTCATTCTGTGCAAATATTGTAAAAAAAAATTTTAAATAAATAAAAATACAGAGGGGATTATGGATATCTTTTTTGTTTTTGAATAAACTAGATCTGATGGAAAATTGGCCAAAAATTCAAATTTCACCTAATTTTATAGACTTAAAACTTTAATAAATCAGGCTTTAGATATCAACAAATCCTTTTGTACGTTCTGTCAAAATCGTTTTCAGTCAAAATCTTGTTTAGTACTAGATTGTACAGTTTGGTGTAGGAGCTACTTTAAGGCTGATCTCCCGAGGGGAGAAAAATGTATTTTATGAAAACAGCCTTTGAAGTTACAATGTCCCAGAGAAATCTATGGATGAAGTGGATTCAATGAAGTAATAAAACATTTTTAAGAACAGATTGGACATATGTTGAGAGAAAAAACTGACCAAAAAAACAAAGCTATTGATAAAATAGGTTTTGCCTGTTTTAAGTCGAAAATTGAGGCGACATTTGAATTTTGGCCAATTTTAGTCAGATCTAGTTTACTCAAAAACTAAATAAGAGATCCACAATTCCATTTGTGATTTTTTTAAAAGGAAAAATATTTTGCATTTTTTATTTAACATTGTTATTGGCCTTTAAACATGCTCTTGAGTGCCTTAAGTTTGCCATCTCATGTTTAAAAAAAGAAAAAAAGTTTATTATGAAATAATGAACGTTTTTCCTCAGCTGTCTGCAATGACACTCACTGAGCGCATCCAGCCAGCAGATGGCACCAAGCACTATACACAATTTAGTAATGTTTTCCCTTAAGAGAATGTGCAACTATTATTACGTTAGTACGAGCAGTGAATGAAAGAAATGCTCTGAACGAGTCTGGCGATAATTGAAGAACTTAAAACAACAGAAGATTGTAAGAAGTTGTAAGTAACCAAAAAATATAAACCTGGCTCTGTCAGTTTTTTCATATTTTAAGCTCCCAGTAATGTGCAATTATTACACATAAAAGGCCTTGTAAGAAGGAGAAGTAGGAGCAGAAGTTTGAAATTGATGTATTTTAGTTTAAGATTTTTTCCTTCTCACCTGCAGCGTCTCCCCTTACATTAAAAACCTGACTCTCACATAAAGTCATGATATAAATGCTCTTCAGTTGAGTTTACGACACCATCCACTCTATAGTGTGAATGTAACCTATTGGCCCTCTCCTCTCAGACTGATCAGCTCCTGCACAATCATGTTCTGAGGACCAGCAGGAGGCTCTCGGGGCCCATGTGCTCACTGATGGCCAAATGGATTTGTATGGATCAGGGACACTTCAGACACTTTCATCCTTCAACAGTAATTGGAGGTGGCCGTAGTTTCTTGTCAATTGAAGGCCGGCCCTGGTTAGTGCTTGGATGGGATACCGCTGTGAACACCAGGGGCCAGAGTGAGGCAGCTGTGGCTCCGGTGCAGACTGTGTGGACGGACCAGCCGAGCTCAAATGGCACTTAGAGACAAAACACAAAGATTGTACCAGAGAACCGACGCGAGGAGCTTGAGCGACGCATGGGGAAAGAAGCAGCACGATTCTTTATGCCAGGTGAAACGCAAAGGCAACTGAAGCGTCATACCGAGTGTCCCCTACTTATCGCTGATACGGGAAAACGTCATTCAATTGGCGAGACTTGTGGGTTACGCCTGCTGCAAAAGTTATGGCCAGCATAATACTTGGGAAGAAAGCTGGTGACGACTTGAATGAAGAACCTCAGTCCAGCGTCGCTAACTTTCACATCTGAAAACGTCCGAGAACAGCTGACGACACGGTTACGCCAAAGCCCGTTCTTTTCTCCGTGGTAACGGAGCGAATCTCCTGCGCTTTGTGAGATGCGTCCGTGCTCGTGCTGCTCATAAAGGTTTTTTGTTATGACAGTCCCTCCCAGCGAACACAAGGGGAGAGGCGATCTTTGAGGCACCAAATAAAATCATTCACAATCACAGCACAATTGATTGGAAAAGATATGTTGGCGTTTGCACTGACGGTGCCGCTGCGATGGCTGCCAAACTTTTATTTCACAGTGAAGTGCGCCGGTCATCACGTAGGAAAGTTCTCTCGCGCTTCTTTGAAATAAAGTTATCTCTGAGACAAACCGATGAGATGTATGACAGACTTCGTGAGTTGCAGGGGCTTGCAAAGCTGGTCTACCTTGCTGAAGTCTTTGAAACCTTAAATCAAAGGATAAAAGTTAAAAGCTGCGTGCATAAAAATGAGTTTATGGTCTGCTCGTCTTGATGGCCATGGATATGACTGTTTCCCAGCTCCGGCAGACTGTCTTCTTGCCACAGAAGAGACGCCTTAAGGCCTTCAAAGAACTTGCATGGGCTTCACGTGGACTTGGGCAAATACTTCCCAGAACAGACTAAATCAAGAAGCTGCCAGACTATTTTTTAATGCTGTGATAATGCCACATTTGACCTACTGCGTCACCAGTTGGTCACAGGGCGGTAAGATGTCACTAAAGCCAATAGAGGCTCTAAAAGAAACTACAAGAAACCTTTCCACCATCATCATATCAGTATTTTAGTTAAAATAAACTAAATTGGGGAAATGTGATTGACTTTCATGATGCAAACCTGGTTTTCAGGATCTTACACGGACTGGCTCCACCACCTATTTCCTGTTTCTTTAGTCAAAGTAGTAAACACACCAGATCTGCAGCCTCCAACAGTTTGGCTAATAAAATACCATCCCACATACGCAACACTGGTACACACAGAAGTCTTAAAAATATGTTGAAAGTTTGGTCACTTGAAAATCAAGCCTGTAATCACAGTTAAAATCATAATAATAACTTCCCCCTGCTGCTCTAGTGCTGCGTCTGTGTCATGTTTGTGTTGTACATATAGATGTTGTATGTCTCCTGCAGAATAATCTATATATTCCATTCAGTTATTCTGTTTTTATGTGGACATTTAATCTTTTATAACCTTTTTTGTTGTATATAATGTTAATGTACTGCTGGCTTTTTAACATCTTGGCCTGCTGGGGCGACAGTTGGAAGGTCGCTTAAATAGCTTATACTTGCACATTTACAGCAGTGTTTATTAATGTGCACTGGCCCAGTTCACATAAATAAACAGACAAATAAATACCTGAACATCTGCAGTTGGCTGAGTCTCCCCTTAAGCTGCCAATGCCACTTGCAGCTGTGAGGTTGGATTTTCAACACTTGTCGGTTTGGAAACAAAACAGAATCAACGTGGATCCTAGCATGAGACTAAAACTCTCCAAATATAGTGTCGCTAATGACTAATAAGCAGCACCACTCACTGCTCTCTATTACTAATAATATTCTCATGATTGTTAATGTTTGATTGTTCCAATGAGCGTTCAACATTTCAATAGAAGTCCAGTTTATGAAATAAGGGTCCGATTAATAGAAAGAAAATGGATAAATAAAACAGAAAAAATAAATAAACAGACTGTATTTCGGTGGATTTTTACACATGTCCCACCCATAATAAATGCAAGGTTAGTTTTTATCCAGGGAGAACAAGAATAAAACCATATTCACAAATGGCCTGCAGCGTTATTTTGAAGAAATAAAGAGTACTGCTTGGTTTGCTGTGCTGTCATTTTCCAGATACGCTTCTGATTACCTTGAAGTTGACTTGATGAACAGCATGTATTTTCCATTTTGCCAAATTGTTTCAACATTCACTCCTTTTGCATAATATTCCTTCTGCAAAAACTAGAATTTTTGTGTTATGATGAACATTTTGCATAATATTCAACAAAACGCACTAAAATACACAGGATTTATTTGTACATTGAGATTAAATTCACACACAGACTCCTTTTATTTCCCACTCTCTTGCCTTATCAGTCCTGACCACCTGGAAACACACACACTACACTTTGGACAGAGACCTAAAACTGTCTCTGAGACGTCCAGAGTCCTCCTCACCCAGGGCTGCTCCCATTTCCCCTTCTGAACTCGGCCCCAGCTCGAACTGTTCCTGTTTGGGCTGAGAAGGAGGGAGACAGGGGGGTGAGAGAAAGAGAGAGAGACATATATTTGGAGACACACACCGGTGCTACATTCCTGTGTCTGGGCATTTTGGACAGTCAGATCTCCAGGCTGGATATAGAGGACAAGCATGCAGCACGTCTGGAAAAAGAAACACAGGCTTTATGATTTTTGTCTCCATCGCTCTCGTCGTAATGCACATTTTGAAGTATGGAATAAATAACGGGAAGTGGGGACGCCAAATATCGCATTTAAAGCTCTATAATTCACACATTTGTACTCTTGATTCAGGTGGATTTTGATTTATGCGCATAACAGTTTAAGTGAATTTTGAAAGCCACATACATGACCATCTGACTGTACCTGCACCGGAGGAGTGGAGGAGAGGAAAAAGGTGATAAACAGTGTCAGAATAATACAGTTTTTTCAGGCTGTTTAGGCCAAAATCTTCCAGAGAAGCACAGCTAAACAAACATTGTGGTTCCTTTGCACACACAATGCTTGAAGCTCAGGCTAAAAACAAAACATGTGGGCCAGATATCTATTAGTAAAGTACGGTAATTCAGGGAAAGTTTTGCTTGTCCAGCTTTAAAGCACAAATAGTATGCATTATTTGTATTGTAATCAGCCTTTAAACATGTGAACAATGTAACTTTATCACTGCCTAGGAAGACCCCATATTAACTTAGCTGTGGCTCCATCTACTGGCCGCAGAGGCAGTTACACAAATCTGTATATACACAATGCTATCTGATTTTTGCAGCGCTGAGATGAGACGCAGTTGAAATGATTGTGATCAGACGGAAGAAATGCTCAGAGCGAGTTAAGGACTTAAAGTCGGCAGTTATCGAAAGACACGCACTGAAGGAATTCATAACGGAGGGGTTTTGACGGTCGGTGGGAGAGGATTTTCAAACCAGGATTCATCAAATGAGTGTGAATGAAGCCAAATGCAACTCCGGGTATGTTTTTGGTGATGGAACATTGTTAGAACAGGGTTAAAAGCTCAAAAGTGTCTTTTTTTTTTTTCAGCTTCAGTGTAGTTGTACTTTGGCATAGCTATATAGAGGCAGCAGCCTTTTGTTTGGTGGTAAAACATATCTTTAGCATTATTTAAGTGTTAAAAACCTGTCTTTTGAATAAAATGACAAAAAATATGCAGCTATCAGCTAAATAACAGAGAAAGTGCATTTCTAACAAAGTCATGATATGCTTTCTGCACAAATAGCGGAGTCATGAGACAAAGCAGCTCTTGTAACCAGGTAACGCTCGGATGTGTGCTCGAACACTTAGATGGAAACAGATAAGAACTCAAATTTGTTAAGTGTTTTTTTTTTTTTTAAATGTTCCATCCCGTTAACTGTTGCAGCGTTTTGATTGTCTAATATATTGAGCCAATAGTTCCATGCACAAAGCAAAAAAAAGAGGAGACCATCCACCGCCCTGTCTCACGCCACATGCTGAAGTCAGTGGGTCTGTCAAGTGACCGTTAATTGAATTCTTGACGTAAAGAACCTTTATAAATATCTTTATTATTCAGTCATTATTATTCTGTCATTATTATTCAGTCATTTATTCCAAAAATTATTCAAAATTCCGTTAGCACATGAAGTTAATAAGGCTAGCTGACAGAATCAAAATCTTTCTCAGTGTGGAAACTAATTAGTACAGCTTCGTTTTGCTACTTTTGCACGTGATTTATCATGCGTAAAGATCACCTAATGTTGTCTAGGGTTTGTCATTCCTTGATAAATCCTGTTTGGTTGTCGTGAATTGTGATGCATATTTAAAACCTATGTGCGTTTGTCACTACTCACTCACTCACTCACTACTCACTAATCACTACGCTAACTATCCAAACAGTAAATATACGTCTTTTTAAAATGTTCCAGTAGGATCTCAACCCACTAGCTTACATGAAAATCCAGTGTGTCGAGTCTATCAAATGCAATGTGAAACAATATCACACCAACTTAATGCAAGTGCCACAATAATGGACTCGACTTCCAAGGCATTACGTAAATCGTTCGTATGTTAAATGTATTGAAATAACAGTAGCGTTGCAAATAACCTTCAATTTTTCTTGTTGAGATGATAGCAGTGCCCGGCCGCAGACGACAGCGACGCAACACTACGCACTGGAGTCTGTCAAAAGCCTGTTTATATGCAAAGCAGTTGACAGTAAAAGGACTTTTCTTGATTTTAGCGTCACATGGCTCCTGACACTCAAAGGTGTGTCATATTATGTTCATGACTTTCTACCATGTAATTAGGGTTAGCCCGCCTAACCTGGCTCGCACTAGATTGATATGCGTAACATACTGATGTGATTTCTACACATTTATCAATTTGAAATGGCTCACTGAAATTCAATGCGTCATCACAGCGGAAAATCTAACTTTTGTTCAGTCCAATTGGGGTTTTTAAAAAAAGGTAAGGCAAGGCAAGTTCAATTCAAATTGCTTTACATAACAGGAAAATTGCATTAAAATCATAAAACACAAAGACATACAGAATCATTTAAAAAACGCTTTAAAAGAGAAGAGTGCAGATAAATCTTTCAGTCGTGTGCACATCTAAACAGAACTGTTTTTAGCCTGGATTTAAACATCAGAGTGGAGGCCTGTCTCACATCTACAGGAAGATTGTTCCAGATTTTAGCTGCAAAAAACTGAAACGCTGATTCCCCATGTTTAGTCCTGGCTCTGGCACCAGCAGGAGGCCGGTCCATGTTTAGTTCTGGCTCTGGAACCAGCAGGAGGCCGGTCCATGTTTAGTTCTGACTCTGGCACCAGCAGGAGGCCGGTCCATGTTTAGTCCTGACTCTGGCACCAGCAGGAGGCCGGTCCATGTTTAGTCCTGACTCTGGCACCAGCAGGAGGCCGGTCCCTGAGGTCCTCAGAGTGTGAGATGGTTCATGGCACTAACATGTCAGATGTACTTTGGTGCTTTGGAGAGACTTGAACACAAGCAGAGCTGCTTTAAAGTCTATTCTCTGAGCCTGAAGCCAGAGCAGAGACCTGAACACAGACTAATGTGCTCGTACTTCCTGGTTCTAGTCAGGACCCGAGCAGCAGCGTTCTGGATGTACTGCAGCTGTTTTACAGCTCGTTTGGAGAGAGATTTGATGTGGCTGTCAAAGTTCGGTCTGACTCCATTATTACCCCCTTAACTTGATTTGTAGGATTTAGAGCGAGGGGCGCTGGAGGTGACTGCTGACTCTCTGTTTCTGCGGGCCAAAGACAATGATTTCTGTTTTTTCTTTAGTTTAGCTGGAGAAAATTGTTTTGCATCCACACACTGATCTGTTGGATGCAGTGACAGAGTGAATCCACTGGTCCAATGAGACATAGCTCTGAGTGTTGTCTGCATAGTTGTGATAAGACACATTATTGCTGCCTATTAACTGACCTAACGGGCTAACAAAACAGACATTTTTCTCTATACAGAATCACAAAGAAGAGCTTTCCTCTTTTCAGTTTTAAATACAAAATAGTGCGTCTGTCTGTGGCTGCCCTTTGCCCTTCGGTCACACCACAGTGCTGCTCTGTGATTGGTCCAGTACAGCACCACTGGTGGTTGGGGCCCTAGTCCAATCTTATGCAACGTTGAACCTGACTAGATGGATTCTCAAGAGTTTGTGAACTCACAAAAATTCTGAAAATCCGTCTTGCTGGCAAGGTTAATCCCACAGTTAAAACTGTGACATATAATATATGACATGACATATAACTCTGTGAAAGAAATACAAACTGTACATCCACATATGTTGAACCGCATCATTTTATGTCGGTAATCTTGTGGCGTAAAGACCTTTCATCTGACATGCCTGTGAATTTGTGGAATGTCTAGCAACAGTGAAGAAATAGCCTATAAGCTCAGTGCATTTGTGGTGACAGAAAGGACATCAAACGTGGTATATTTTTTTTAACTGAATGTGAAAAGGCCTAATTGGCTCTGTCACGGTCACCCGGCTAGTCCCAATCACCAGTGCGGTACCAAAGCCCCTTCTGTTCTCATTAAAACTATGTTGTTTGTTTATTTGGGGTGGACAGATCGTGGTAATTAACACACATGATATACAGGCTGTAAACAAGCTGGACTGTGGCCCCGAGCGTATTTCCATCCGATGTGTCACAGTCACTCTCACAACACATTCTGGACGAACGGATGGAACCCCTACACGAGAACATGCAAACTCCACACAGAAAGCTCCACGGGTTTGTTGCTGAGTTGCGCTTTTAAATTGAATGATGCTTAGAGGGGCATTTTGTACACTTTTAGGTGGAGAGCCCGCTATCTGAGATCTTATTGTTTTGCCTGGAATGTTACACAAAATGGCATAAAACTTGGAGACAAGCAGGCGACTCCACCAAACCAAGTAAATATATGAAAGATAGGAAATTTGGCCTATTGGTGGAAACTTTTGTCTGGGGGAAATTCATCCAGACATGCAAACTCCACACAGAAAGGTCAGCCCAGAAGTTAAACCCGCAACATTCTTACATATTATATGGGATCAGCTATAGGATATCAGCAATAACATCTTCACGTGACAAACCCTCAGCAAGAAAATGTTTTAGTGCTGAGCAAAGTATCAATATATCAATTCCACCTGAGGTCTCGATTTTCCTGCAAAAACATGAATACTATTTTGTGAGTTGTTTTTAGATCAGTTCAAACTGAGGTTATAATCCTTTCTAATCCATGGTCAGATTCATTAGTTGTGGAGTTTCAATGCTCTTTGATACAAAACTCAGATTGGTATTGGATCAACATTTTCCATAGTATTACATGGACTCAGATAGAAAAAAAACAAATCCTAGCGGCCGATCACTAAAACTTACCTAGTACACTTAAATCTCACACAGCGGACATGTCATGCAGGTGGATGTCACATGGGAATCACTTGAAGAATGATTTAACCACTTCACCGGAGGACACTTTACAAAGATAGGCATTTTGTCCCGTTCTAATGAAATCCCCAAAGAGTTTTAATGGAACAGAAGCGGTGATAACACTGAGACCGGAACGAGCCCGAACACTATGAAAGGAAAAATAATATGCTTTTTATTTTCTTTTTTTGTCTCGGAGTACTTTAACTTTAGCATTTCATGTTTTAGAACTAAAAAAATAAAATAAAAATAAAATGTGCAACTGTACTGGGTCTGTTTGCCGTGGCTCTTACTCAGGCGCCATCTACTGGCTGAATAGGCGCTTACACAAGCTAAACATGTTATTTTTCGAGCCTTTGAGAAGTGCACGAGTTGAGCTAGCAGTCGCAGTGATCGTGTTTAGACGGCAGAAATGCTCAGAACGAGTCTGGCGATGATTTAAAGACTTAAAACTGCCAAAGATTCTCGGATAAGTGAATCGGAAAAAAATGTCAACCATTATTTCTCAAACTAGCATGAAAGAAGATAAATGCGACTCCGGGTATGTTTTTGATGACGGGACAAAGTTAGAACAGGGTTAAAAGCTCAATATCATTATTGCATAATATGTGTCCTTTAACTATTCACCTCATTCTGCCCCGCCCACTTTTTGCTACTGTTTGCACTTCATTTGCAGTGGCACTTGGGAAATAGGGAATTCCGTTCTCTTAACAAGGGAACACTGCCTCAACATGAAATAAATACATTGATAAATAGTTTAAAGTAGTAGAAATTTAAAAAACTGGACCTCATAGACTTTAAACTCAACTGCAATGTCACGTGAAGCCAACCTTTTTCCACCAATGTTCCAAACTGCAATGAGAAAATCAATGTCTTTTCATTCTGATAGACCAATCTTTCCTGTAAAATATAGACATTTACATTCTCTATATTTCTATATTTGTTTCCCTCCAATTGTGTCCACAGGAAATGAATTTTGAATCCTGTTCTCTCGAATGAAATAGAAAGATTGATTCAGCCAAATACTGGTAATCAGAACATCACTTATTCATAGACCTGTCGCTCTGTATCATTTTCAGAGAGACCTTTGCTTCGCTGTATTGTATAAAATTCAAAACTATTATACGTTTGTTCAATTGGAACGCCAACTTCTGTACAAGACGTCTGCGAGTAATAGGCTGCATTCACCGTCAAGGAAGAAATTGTGTGGCTTTTTACAATTTGACACTTTCTTAACGGGTATTTTAAAAAGTATATTTATATATATTTGAGCAAGCGCTGCTGTTACTGTTTGTGAAAATGATTAGGTTAATGTCAAATTGATTTCCTCTGTTGACAAGTGGGAGGAAATAAACTAAGCGTGAAGGCAAAGCAGCACAGCTAATATTCTAACATGAACAGGTCATAAGGTAAATGAAAAAACACCGCACTGTGAACGAGGAAGTTTGATTCGTTTTAAATTGGAAGACCAAATGAACTTTTTTGAAGTGATGTTGACAGGAGACTGAGAATGAAAGTGCTTAAAGTACCAATGACAGGTTGGACCATTCATTTACTTAAAATGCAGTTAAGATAAATATATTTCAAGTTTTGCTAAAATTCTTTACAAATGTTATCCCGGTTTAGCAGTTTTATAAGTTTTAATTTCACTTCCTGGTTGTAAACAATGACATCACACTAGGAAATTACCATAGCAACCACACTGTAAACTGAGCTAAAACTCATCTAATGTCAAAAATTATTTTACCTGACAAATAAAACTATATTTGAACTTATTTATTTAGTTGAATTCATGTTTAAATGGTCACAAAAGTAGTTTATTTTGTGTAAATCATGTATAACCTTTGTCTCCCCAGTGTGATGTCATCAGTTTGTTTACTTCCTGTAATTTTCAACATATTTTTCAACTTTTCTTCGTAAACAGAGACCTGATTGGTGTAAAACTATCATTTATATGTACAACAAGTATTAATACACTGAATAAAGTCAAAATTAGAAAATTGTGAAAACCTGTCATACGCACTTTAAATGACTCAAATGATAAGAAATACTTATGTTCCCTGACATGGAGAAAAGCTCACACAAACACATCAGACTGCTGTGTTTGTGGATTCAGTACCTAACATACGCATCTTATGGTGGGATTTTACCGTAGCAAGCAGCACGTGTTTTATTTTATTGTTGAAAAATGGCTACAAGAAATGTTTTCTCTCTCAGCGCACTGCACCTTCTGACTTTCATTCATTCATTCATTCATTCATTTTCTACCGCTTATTCCCGTTAGGGGTCGCGGGTGACTGGAGCCTATCCCAGTGACTTTGGGCCTTAGGCTGGGTACACCCTGGACAGTGGCCAACTCGTCGCAGGGCTAACACAGAGAGACAGACAAGGACAGACAACCATTCACTCTCACATTCACTCACTAGGGACAATTTAGAGTTCTCAATTAACCTACACAGGAACACGGGGAGGACATGCAGACTCCACCCAGAGAGATCGTGTGATGTTAGGGTGGTTCAGAATTTGAAACCACGATGTTAGGGTGGTCTGGGATTTGAACCCACGATCTCCTTATTGAGAGGCAGAAGCTCTAGCCGCTCTGCCACCGTGCACCCACCTGACTTGCACCTCCTGACTTGACCCAGGTAAAAAAAAAATTACTTAAAAATCATTATTTAATGACTTAAAAATCATTATTTAATTCTTGGCTGTGTTTCATATTTTACGTAAAAATCAGTGTTTCTACCTCGTACGTGTTTTAATAATGTTAATCATACTGTATCTTACTACTACCTTATTTCGTTCCTCTGTTTGCCTTTGGGTTTGCTGGACCCCTGTGCACTGAACGTGTGTGAGAGCCTGTACGTCACTGGACCTTCTCTCCGTTAGTTCACGTCCCATCTGTGAAGTCCCTTGTGTGTAGACGGGAGAGCACATACTTCTGTCATGTTTCTGACCTGTTGTGATTCAGCTGCAGCTCTGACGCTCCTTTAGTCACAGGCTTTGCTTTGGTACATTTTTCTTCAGTCTGTGACAACTATTTCAGCTTCAGATCTAATCTTCAACCTCGTGTGTACCAACGCAAAATACAGAAAGCCTTTAATCGCACAGAGCTAGTTTGAACTGAGCAGTGAAGTGATGATATTGAAAGTATTTCAGCTGAAAGTTCTATAGGTTAAAGTGCCTCTGACAGGTTGGACTACATATTTAAGTCAAATACTGTTAAGATAAATGTATTTTCTAAAATTCTTTACACATTTTAAGCCAGTTTAGCAATTTTTTGGTTTTTAATTTTACTTCCTGATTGTAAATGATGACATCACACTAGGAAAAGAACCAACCAAACTATACACTGGGCCAAAACTCCTCTAATGTCACAGATTTTTTAACTTGACAAATAAAAGTATATGTCTATATATCTTTATCTTTTTAAAATTAATTTTAAAAGGTCAAAAAAGTAGTTTCTTTTTTGTAAATTATGCATAACTTTTGACTACTGGTGTGATGTCGTCAATCTATTTTTTCAACAGATTTTTAAATTTTTCTCCACAAACTAATACGTGATTGGTTTACAACTATAATTTATATTTAGAACAAGTATTAAAACACCCAATAAGGCATGCAAGAAATAAAGGACTTTTACTTCATTAAGCAGAGTGCCTCGGACAATTTTGACTGCTTTTTAACGTTTCCGAAGTACAAAGCATGGTCATGTTCACCCGTTTTTACATTTTTACCAAGAATACCCTCTGAAGCACTCACTTTTCTTGTGTTTTAATGCAGCTTTGAATGAGGTAATGATGAGGGAACACCATCATGTTTAAAAACGCATGAAAGTCGATTTTGCATAGTATGTCCACTTTAATCCTTTGATTTCAGGCTGTTACAACATGTTCCATGTATCTCTTTGTGTCTTGCCAACTGTCCTTTTACTGTATTCATCAAAAGTCTGGCATATTGGCAAACATATGTGTTATGTTTGAGTGTCAGCTGCTCATTATACAGACCACTTTTTTCTCTGTGTGTGTGTGAAACACTAGAATTTAGAATACACTTTATCTCATACTCAGACTGCTCTGTGCCCTCAATACAAAATAGTGTTTTGAGTGGAATAATACTGACGTCCACTATTCTATGAGAAAACAGGAAGGCTGCAGTGAATGTGAGGCTGTGATTCATTTGGACCAGTGGATTTTCCGACCGTTGGGTGAGTCATGTTTATCATTGGTTAAATTCCCTTCGGAAATTACCCACTTTCAAAAAAAAAAACATGCTGTGTGATGTGTCTTTCTGTCAGTTCACTGGGTTTAGCTGATTTGCTTGGCCTTTCTATGAGAAGGGTTGGATTATTTTCAAGTGAGCATGTTTTTTAACAAAATGTAGCTAGTATTCTTTTTACTCACCTGGTTTGAACCAGCAGGCGAGGCAGGTTTAGTGCTGCTCATGATGTTGTTGTTTTTATTTTCTCTGTTTCCAGCTTGGACAAAGGTCGACTGTCTAGTTGTGCTTTTATGATCGGCTGTTGTACAAATCCACTATATTTTCCGCTTTATGAAAGCCAAGTGTTTTGCTCAGTTGGCAGGTCTGTGCACACAGGCGTCCTGGTTAGTTCAGGTCAATAACAGTAGTGGCCATTTATTAAACAGCAATTATATCGATATCCATATGATCATACTGTTATATTATATCACACAGTGGACAATGATCGATCCTGCAGCAGCTGAGGAAAGACAAGCTGCCGGCGCAGATGATGGTGCAGTTCTACACGGCCATCTCCGTGTAGTACACCCTCACCTCCTCCATCTCCGTGTAGTACATCCTCAGCTCCTCCTTCACCGTGTGGTCCATCCTCACCTCCTCCATCACCGTGTGGTCCATCCTCACCTCCTCCATCACCGTGTGGTCCATCCTCACCTCCTCCATCACCGTGTGGTCCATCCTCACCTCCTCCATCACCGTGTGGTCCATCCTCACCTCCTCCATCTCCGTGTGGTCCATCCTCACCTCCTCCATCACCGTGTGGTCCATCCTCACCTCCTCCATCACCGTGTGGTCCGTGTGGTCCATCCTCACCTCCTCCATCACCGTGTGGTCCATCCTCACCTCCTCCATCACCGTGTGGTCCATTCACACCTCCTCCATCACCGTGTGGTCCATCCTCACCTCCTCCATCACCGTGTGGTCCATCCTCACCTCCTCCATCACCATGTGGTCCATCCTCACCTCCGCCTTCACCGTGTGGTCCATCCTCACCTCCTCCATCACCGTGTGGTCCATCCTCACCTCCTCCATCACCGTGTGGTCCATCCTCACCTCCTCCATCACCGTGTGGTCCATCCTCACCTCCTCCATCACCGTGTGGTCCATCCTCACCTCCTCCATCACCGTGTGGTCCATCCTCACCTCCTCCATCTCCGTGTAGTACATCCTCACCTCCTCCATCACCGTGTGGTACGCTGGAGCCACAGCCAGGGACAAACAGAGACTACAGCGCATTGTGCGCTCTGCTGAGAAGGTGATCGGCTGCTGCCTTCCATCTGTCCAGGACCTGTACGTCTCCAGGACTCGGGGACGAGCAGGTCGGATCACAGCTGACCCTTCTCACCTGGACATGGACTATTTGAGCCACTCCCCTCGGGCAGGAGGCTACGGTCCATCTGGACCAGAACCTCCCACCACAAGAACAGTTTGTTTCCCTCTGCCTTTGGACTCATGAACACTTTAACTTGTGAGTTTCTTCTAATAAGACAGTTGTAAATAAGCTATAAGCTCATAACTCACAAGTTAATATTTACAAGAAGACAGAATGAACTTTCCAAATATCATGAACACTTCATAACACCTGGCACCTGAATAATACCTGTCACTTTAATAATGTAAATCACTCTATTCCACTTTTTACACAGCAGTATTGTTCTGATCTTGTGTCTTTGTATATATATTGTATTTAATATTATTCTACACATATTTAATTTTACAGACCCTTATTTTATCTTATTTTATTATAGTCTAATCTTTTCACCTTTCTATTATTATTATTATTATTATTATTATTCATTGTTATATGTTGCACCTTAACACCTAAGTTGTTTGTGTGTTTGTGAATTATATTCACTGACAATGGCAATGAAAACCATTCTGATTCTGCTGAGCTGCAGGCGGATGTCACTGACATGTTAACGACTTTAAACATGAAGTGAATACTTCACCTGTAGACACTTCTGTGTTGACAAAGGAAGGTGTTTGAGCCTGAAAAACAAAGTCTGGACATGCCCCTGCAGCCAATTCGAACTGTGATCGTAGATTCTGCCTTTAGGTTTAAACATGACAGACAAGTAGTAAAAGAAGTAGCAGTTGTAACTGTAAATCAGTTGCATTACTGGAATAGAAACAGCAGTGCTAATGGTAGAAATACTGACTTTCAGTCTTTTTTTTTTAAAGGCACAGAACAAAAACAATAAACATGTTTGTTTGTTTTTTCTTTTTGGATGGTTTTGTTTCACTAAAAATGTATAAAAATGGTTCTTAGTCTGAAGGAGCTTGCATCTCCACAAACCTGACTCGTACTTGGATCGTTCCTGCTTGTTTCCATAGATGTTGTGCCTTTAGCTGTAATAATCCACAGTATGGCATACGAGTTATGCATCTTCATGGAGAATGTTTACTGTTCTATTTTCATGAAATTACTCAGGTGACTTTCCACCTCCAGAAAGTTACTGTGTCTTAAAGTAAAAGTACACAAGTTTAAAGTTGGATCCCCCTCTCAGTTTGATCAGCTCACAGATAGAAGTTTCCAGATGTCTCAGTGAGCTGTCCGTCATATTTACACCAGAGCTATAGACTGTACAGTAAGTGCCTTTAGCCTCACTTAAGATCTCAGGCCTCCCAAATTACAGCAAGTTCAAAGCAGAGCTGCAGGGGACGTTTAGACCCTCAAACACGAGACAGGGCCCAGGGAGGGTCAGAGCAGGAATGTCCCCGCTCCCCTTACACTCACATGGAGCCCTCTGCATATGCCCCTGTCTGTTCAGGAACATGTTCTGTGCATCACTTTGTTCTGTGAGGTTTGGATAATACACTTTATACCTCGAGTTGTAAAGTGTTTTATTCGTGCATGTCTGATCAGTGTGGGAGAAAAAGTGAACAGTCAGACATTATATTATTACAGTCACATATTATATTATTACAGTCACATATTATATTATTATTTTAATTGTAATATTGTGTAAATGAATATGGGGCGTTTATATTTTATTAAAGACATTTAAACAGAGGTAAACAACAAATGGCACCAACAATAGAAATGGGGAACATCTCCACAGCGCCGTCACAAGCGGCTTATCTCTGACTCTGAGGTGTTTCCTTTCCTCACTTTTAACACATTCAGTGTGCTCCTTTTTTAAGTGTCAAGACGTTTGCTTCAGAGGAAGGTTATGTTCTCATGTTTTATTATTATTTGCCCTCTTCAACATCGTGTCAGTCCCCACAGCTGCCAGCAGAGGGCATCAGATATGATTCAGAATATTCTCTGTGATCTGAGAGCAAGATATAAATATATAACAGAAACCTTTATCCTTTCCTTTTGTAAGAAGCATACCTCTTTGAGAATGCCATCTTGTCAGATCTGTGGCCCAGCAAGAGACCACTGGGAATACCAGGGGCCACAGTAGTCCTGTCCTGTGTCCAAGTCTCTCCATCTCGTACATGTTAGTGCCATATGAACCATCTCACACACTCACACTCCTCAGGGACCAGAGTCAGGACTAAACATGGACCGGCCTCCTGCTGGTGCCAGAGTCAGAGTCAGAAGGAAACATGGACCGGCCTTTTTTGTGAAGAAAATGTAATTTTTATGACTGAAAAGTACCCAGTAAGTTGTGATAAAAAGGATGAGTGGAAAGTGACGGGATTTAATGGAAGAATGAGTGACAGCAGTCTGATGGCATCGAGCCAAAAAGACAGTAAAATAAAAAGGCACTTTAAATGTTAAGAAATGTGGGGAAAAAGCAGCTGCAGAAAGGAAGGGAAAAGTATGTGAAAATAGAGAAAGAAATCGGAATTATTTGCACTCTTTTCCTTTTAAAGTATTTTTATTAGTGATGTTTAAAAATCTAAATGGGATCCCAGTCGATTAAAGGGAACATATTCTGCTACAGTCACTTTTTTGAGCTTTTAATCATGTTCTAACAAATCATCATCAAAAACATACCTGGAGTACACTCACAGTGTTTTGAGGAATAGTCATTTAAAACCCCTCCCCCCTCCGAGTGTTAGACACACGTCCTTCTGAACTCCATCTACCTCAGACGTAATTGTCAGACTTCAAACGTCAAACGTCACTTATCAAAGACTCTTCCTCTGTTTTTCGAGTCCTTAAATCATCGCCAGAGTCGTTCTGAGAATTTCTGCCTCTAAACACATTAGCTGCTGCTGCTGGGACTGAACCTCGTGTTTTGAACAGCGCTGATAAGACTGTATAGGTGTCTTGGTGATGCGCCATCTAGTGGCTGGATGCACTCAGTGAGTGTCAGTGAACAGTGCAATCAATTCCTTTTAGTAAGAACATAATTTAAAAAATAAAAATGTTTGTTTCAAAACATGAGATTGCAAATCTAAAGAACAATAAGAATACAATATAATATACAATATACAATATGAAGAATGCAGAATATTTTCCCTTTAAAGACCATCCTGCGCAGGATTTTTGTGAGTCAAAAGTGATTATCTGAAAAGTCAGATGTGACTAAAGGCCAGGATTGGTCAAAATCATTTACTGGTTGAAAGTCAGGGTTGACTAAGGCAGGACTGCCATAAATAAACCAATGAATGAGTCTGTGAAAAGGTTTTTCTGGATAGAAAACTCCTAGGAAGGATTTCCCACAACTCTGAAAATAATCTCACTATTCAAATCACGTTTAATTTTATTTTAAAATGAATTTAGTGATACATGAAAATCCAAATGGGATCCCAGTCGAGTAAGATGAGAGATGAGAGATAATCCTGCAAAGGATTTTTGTGAAGAAAGAATGAATGTCATTTTTATGAATAAAACTGATGAGTGAAGCGAAGGGATTCATTGGAAAGATGAGTGACATCAGTCTGATGGCTTTGAGAAAATATTATGCTAAAGAAAGAATTCTGTCCAAAAAGACAGTGCATTTAAAAGAAACTGCAATAAAAAGCACTTTGGATGTTTATGTGGGGGAAAAGCAGCTGCTGAAAGGAAGGAAAAACATGAAAATAGAGAAAGAAATCTGAAAACTATAGACAAGGTTAAAGGACCATTTAAAGACACACAACTTGATTTAGCTGCACTCCTCTCTTTTAAAATATTTTTATAATGATGTTGTATGTCTTGACTTGTTTTTGATTTTAAGGTCATTTTATTCTGTCCACCAACCCAAACACCAGCAGATCCATCCCCACTCAGACCAGAGCGCTCTGTGACCTCCAGTGTAGAAGCCCAGCACTGGAGTGTAAGTGAGAGCGACTCGTGTAACAAACAAATACTGTCAATAAATAAAACATAAATCAACTCAACAATAGAAACTGTTCCATTTACTTTTTGTAAATGGCAATGCAACAAAAATAAATGTGCATAATGTCTTGTTTAAGTTACGCAACGACACAGTTTTCAATATTTTGGTAACACTCCAAATCCTGTGTTGGGTTTGTGTATGCTTCATGAGTACACAGATACACAGTGGAGTGGCTAATAGTCTCTCAGTGGGGCGCCTGTCAGGAGGATTCTGCACATTTGGGCTCTACATGGCCATTGGCAGGGCTAACTTGGCACAGGCTAATGTATGCAGACTTGGTCTCCCTGTACATACGAGATAGAGATCTACACTATAAACAGCACAGCATAACACACTAACACTCCACGGCGGGAAATCAGAAGGGAACAAGTGAGATTTGGTAACTTTACGAAAACGTTACATAACAACCACAAATAGGTCCTAAAAAGTAGAGTAAAACATGGCTACAGTATTTGGTTTACCCATTTGCTGAGAAAAAACGCACACATTTGGTTCTGATGACTTAATAAAGGTGCATTGTCTTGACTTATGGGGATAATTATTCCATGTTCCACAGTATAGTATTAATCGATCAATTCATCTAGTTGACATTTATCCAATCACAGGTGTTTGTAGCCAAGCGTAGTGTACAGAAACATGAGTAGGGACTGGAAACCTCAAGGTCAAACTGGGAAACACCTCCAAAGGTGGTAGAGAATGACTGAGTGAAGCTCCTGTGGGACGTCCAGATACAGACTGACAGATAGTAAAGGCAAACCAACCAGACATCGTGTGGTGGATAAAGAGCAAAGGAAGGAGAAAGGAACACGAGAAACTACAAAAAAACCAAGGGCTCAGAGAAGAGCTGGAGAAGGCCTGGAAGGTGAAGGCCAAAGTGGTGCCCCTGGTGATCGGAGCACTCGGGGCAGTGACCCCCAAACTTAAACTTAAAACCTAAACATCAGACATCTCAGTCCAGAGAAGTGCAGTGCTGAACAGCTAAGATACTGCATGGAATCCTCAAGCTCCCTGAGAGAACCCGAGCTCAGAGATGGATAAGACCACCTGTGTTTTTTTTGTTGTTGTTTTTTTTAACCTATAATCAGTGTCAAACAACATGGTACAAGGTTGGTACAAGTTTATAAAATATCGTTATTAGCCTTTAAACAGGCACTTGAGTACCTCAAGTTTGGCATCTCATGTTTCTGAACTTAAAAAAAAAAAGTATTAATAAAAACAAAAAACATCTGTATCTGGTTCTGTTTGCCCTGGTACTTAGTGAGTTTAGGTGCCATCTACTGGCTGTATGGTACTTACATTAACATGTTTATGATCAATTTAGTTAAGCTAAAAGTAGCAGTGATCGTGCCAGAGCGGGTCTGGTCATGATTTAAAGACTTGAACACATGTAACATTACATTTTCAATGAAACCATTTGCTGGCCATTTGGTTGGAGAAAATTTTTTTCTTTTCACAAGAAAATGTAAAAATATACATTAAAAAAAACCTTCGGACCACAGCTACAAGGGCCATCCTTGAAGCGTATGTTTTTGACGACAGAACACTGTTAGAACATGCTAAAAAGCTAAGAAAAAGTTACTGTAGCAGAATTTGTGTCCTTTAAATCATGGTTATTAATTCAAAGTTTAATTTAAATGCTGAGCAAAATAATCGCTTCATAAATGAGCTGGAGTCGGACTCAAGCTTGCTCTTGGTTTTACATAATAATAATTCAAACCCATTTGTTTTAATTGAAAATGAGGATTCGGACTTGCACAGGGTTAACACAGACAGACAGAGACGGACAACCATTCACTCTCACATTCATACACTAGGAAACAATTATGAAGTTGTCAAATACAAACCTACACAGTCATGTCTCTCCATCCGGTGGGAGGAGCCGGAGAACTCCAAAAGCTGCATGCCCTATAAGAGGACATGCAGACTTCCTCTCCAGAGAGGTCGTGTGATGTTAGGGTGGTCAGCCTCCAGTGAACCCACAATGAGAATGGCTCATTTTTTCTTTTTGTTATATACCTTTAAACCTGCTCTTGCATATCTTGACTTTGACATCACATGTTTTAGAACTAAAAATAAAATGTTTTTACAAAGAGCAATAGAACTTTATCACAAGATAATGTAAAAATATACATAAAAAATCCCTCAGCTTCATCTACTGGCTGCAGAGGCAATTGACTCTGTGCAAAAGGTGGCAGTTGGGTTGTTTACTAACAACACAAATTGTTACGCATTAGCATAAAAAAAAAAAAAAAAGCAGGCATTCAGTGACTCCTCCCTATGGGCAGGGCTCTCAATACTCAGAGTAGCATATAAGCCATCTTTACTTTGACCAGCTCTCATGTTATTGAACTAAAAATAAAATGTTTTTACAAAGGATAGAAGTCACAACCTTGGGAGTCTTTCATTAACAGTGTCGGATGACAACCTGGCTGAAACCTTTTGACTATGATGAAACACAAGGTGGGCGAATGAGGTTGTTTACTTTTAAATTGTTATGCATTAGCGTTAGCATTGAGACACAAACACGTCCCTTTATAAACACACAAGTGTCTTTAGGTGAAGTACTTGTTTTGTAAAGTCTTTAACATGTTTCAGAGACGTCCAGCACAACTCACTGTTCACTGCACGATCTCTCAGAATTCATTAGACAGGAAGTACTGAGCTAGCCATTTTAAAAATAAACAGGCCAACTGCCACCTTGTGCACAGAGTCAGTTACACACATTTGTATATACACAATGCTTTGTTGTGAGCTGAGCTATCATGCAGTTGTAGTGATCGTGATTTGACGGCAGAAATGCTCAGAGCGAGTCTAGCAATGATTTATGGACTTAAAAACAGAACAAAGCTTTGAAAAAAGTCTTAGTTTAGCCCTGGTTTAGACCTGGGTTAGACCTGGTTTAGTCCTGGTTTAGATCTGGTTCAGACCTGGTTTAGTCCTGGTTTAGACCTGGTTTAGTCCTGGTTTAGACCTGGTTTAGTCCAGGTTTAGATGTTGTTTAGTCCTGGTTTATATCTGGTTCAGACCTGCTTTAGTCCTGGTTTAGATCTGGTTTAGACCTGGTTTAGACCATGTTTAGACCTGCTTTAGTCCTGGTTTAGACCTGCTTTAGTCCTGGTACAGCTCTGCAGATGTCATTAAAGTCTTTAGTGTTACATGTTTTTCATATTTCAAAAGTGTTGGGCAAATCCATATAAAAATCTTGCCCTCAGTAAAATACAGGTGTAAAAACTGAAATGAATAAACAATAAAAAATGATCTGTGTCTGGTTCTGTTTTCCCTGGCACTTACTGAGTTTAGGTGCCATCTACTGGCTGCATAGCGCTTACACAAGCATTAACGTGTTTGTGTTAGAAAAAGTCACACACCGAAGGACAGTCAGACGAGGAAAGGATTTTCTAACCAGGATTCATCAAACAAGCATGAATGCAGCTAAATATTACTCCAAGTCAGTTTTGCATAATAGTTGTACAATAGTAGTAGTACAATCCATTCGCTCCTCTCGCTCCATGCAGACATTCCCACACATCATTAAACAGCTATGAATGAACGTTTGCATCTATCACACTGTTCCTCCTCGTTCCTCCTCACTGAGCTCAGTGTTTCTTATTCAGCGTGCAGCCCATGTGGAGTCGGAGTGGATGCTCCTGGTCCGTCTCCTTGTGGCCTGTTCATGAGGAGATAGACCCGGAGCCTCCTCTTCGACTCCATGTACATAATATTTTCTCCTGTGCTTCAGACAGCAGACAAATCTCATATTCATGAACACATGTGCAGCCACTTGGCAAACAGACTAAAATACAATACATTGACATATTTACGCATTCTGTCATGCGCTTCTGCCACTGCTGTTATCACATTTGTACACGCGCCGTCTTTCTATTTCAAAGACTGTACTAGATGCTTATCCATTCTTTGGGAAAATACAATAGTAACGATTGTGTGATAAGTCTGAAGTTTTGTTCAATCACAACTTGCTCAAGGTGACAGAAGGAGACAATTTCTTATGGGCCATAAGGTCTCGACAGTGGCACAAATCAAGCTGAGCGGGTGTCACAGACGGCACATGCCACACTACTGTCATCACTCGATGGTTAAATGTAGCAGGTGACATACCCAGCCAACAACTGTCTGGACGGGCCCCATGTCCCCAGCAGCAGATGGTTCAAATGCCACTGAGAAGCTCCCCTCGGCCTCCCGTGTGACACAGTACAGTACAGCGCCGTGGGGCTTCTGGGTATGTAGCCATAGATATTACTCACCTTTAAGGGTTTTAGAGCAGCATTTAGGCAAAAAATGTATGTATCTGTATGTTTACACAAACATGCCACAAATAATATAGATTTATGGGCCTTGCTTTTGGATTTCAAAGTCTAAATATTTGTATCGGCAAATATCAGTTATTGGCCAAATCTTAGATATTGGTATCATCTCAAAAAATCCAGTTTACCCTTTCTGCACACTAGAGGATTTTTGGTGCGATTTTAAGCCTGATTTGCCTCTACACGACTTCAGGGAGAAGCGGCCCGAGTAGTAATTCCTGTAAGAGATTATTTGCAATGGTTTTCCCCATGATTCCTGACATTTTATTGGTTATCATCGCACGTGGATTTGTACAATCCAAAACACAACTATGATCGTTATTTTGCGGCTTTTGATGGCAGTAAAAATAGACGACAAACAGCAAGAGTGCCATGTGCGCTTGGAGAGACAGACTAAACATGCTAGTCAGGCAAGTGTGAAGATAGTCGTCTGCTTTCTCGTAAGTGCCACTATTTTAATAACCTTTTGGCTGCCCGAATCAGGTGTACAAGCGCTGTCATGTAGCTCGCATGTGTGGCACTACAGCCTGCAGGTGGGCTCTGCCACCTAAAATGTACTTGACTGACCGCAAGTGTCAGCGGTGGGTCAGTTTAAGCACATCGCTAACGTCATTCGCCCTCTGACCTGCCCCACTTCGGTCCCCAGGTAGTAACGCGAACTTTCTAAACTTTTAAGGTGTCGCGGTGCAGGTATGAGCCCCCCGTGTGCTGCGAGCTCCGGGATGTTTGTGGCTGTGCGTGGTGGATTGTCTGCCATGTAACCGCGCTGTCCAGTCCGAGCTGTGTAATGCCAGACTTCAGGTTCATGGTCAAAACGTCGCCTACGGTAGACGTTACTTTGGTCTTTATATCAGGTGCCACTGAGCTTTTCCCGGAGGTGTCATTGCTGTCTTGTCTTTTCTTGCCTTTACCTTTGGCTGACTTTTCTTGCCGTTGCCTGTGATCTCCACCATGTAAAGCCTTCAAGATGCAACTTTGCGAACAAGACTAACTTTTATTTTGTGAAACTATGAACTGTGACGATGAGACGTCAAGGAAAATGGACTACACAAGAAAACAAACTGTTAAATGATTTCAGGCTAAGGGAGAGTAATAAATGTTCTCATGTGACAACTTAAACCTCGCCTCTGTCTAACTCAAAAACAAACTTGTGTGCCTCGTTCTAATTGGTCCTGAGCTCAGGATCTCAGGTGACGCTGTTTGGCTATTTAGGATTATTTGATACAGCTAATGTTACAAATACAACACTGACCGATACACTACACATGTTCTGACATCAGTGTGTGTTTGGTAAATGTGCTGTTTGGCTTGTGTCCACTGCAAAAAGGTGACAGTTCGCTCTGTGTTGTTGTAACTGTACAGATTGTGTCTGGAGGAGAAGTGTTTATAACTAACGCTAATTGTGGCTGCATTTGGTGATTTTCAAGCTGAGGCTAAATAAGGCAGAACAGAACAAATGTTTTGCTTGCTTACCAATTGCCTTGGGCCCCCAAACTGAAGGGGCCACCTATAAGACACCCTTCCCAGTCATCATAAATACAAGGCTGTCAAACAGTTCTCTCAATTTCACAGTAAAGTTGTGCAGTGTACTTTTAAACTAGAAAAACAACGACAAAATAGTCTTGGATTGTCAAATGTATTCATTCTTCCCAAGCCACTCCCTAATAAAGCTAAATAGTAAATTAAATATAGCATTATAAAATCACAAATGAAAACCATGCATTTAAACCAGCTGAGCATGTGTTAAAATATACCAACAAACAGTACATTTCTGATTTCTTAAATATTCTTCTGGGAATGACGTCCAAAGCCCCTGTTTAAACTGTCTAGAACATGTAAGCTTTTGCACAAATGAATTAGGTTCATAAATTTGGGGTGTTAAGTTGAACTATAGGAAAATTCTGTCACCACACAACAACAAATGCTAAAAGCTTGCTTCAAGAACAAATCAAGAGACACAACAGAAAAGTTATGGAAAATAGATTGATTGATGCATTGATTAATTTAGCCTTGGGCCCCCAAATTCCTAGGTCCGCCACTGACTATAACTAATTACCTTTTTGAAAGAACTTGCCCACGGTATATAGCCAAACATAGATAAACTACAGCTCATTTACTTTGAGCATTTGGTTTCAGACATGCTAATTACATACTCTTAGAATTTAATCAATTACAATTTCCAGTTTTCCAGTTTCCACCCCTGCCTGAAACTATGTAGGTCAAAAATTAAACAAATAAAATTATTTCCAGACGGTGTAGGGAAAAAATGATTGCAAATACTCCTAATTTTAGTCAGTCCTCAGAGAGTGTTTCATAGTGTTTTATCTCTAAAGTTTGGACTTAGGACACGTCTAAAGAACAGAGTGGGGTTTGGGGCCTGTTCAGAGTCAAAAGTGCTTTCACAAATATTGAACCACACTGGCACTCAAGTCACCCGGCTGAAAATGACCACACTACGCGCCAGTTCTGTCAAGAGAGATGGAAGCCTGGACGTAACAAAAAGAGAAAACTGGATTGTCATGTCATTCCCTTTGCTCCCCAATGTGTCCAGTGTGATGAGAGGATCATTAAACGTCTGACTGAACCATGGAGCTTGTGTCAGTCACTACGTCCCTCTCCACTCATGTGTCTGATTACAGTCTGGTTTGTCTTCATGCAAGTCAAAAAGCCAAATGACTGTGAACTGCTCTTGTCACAATATCTTCACACACAATTTGGATTTGATAAAGGCTTGAAACTCAATACCAATTTTGAGATCACAATCACAACTGAATGTTATTTTCAACTTAAAATAACTAGTTTCTGTCATTGTCTGGTCAGGGGAGGCCAGTCATTTTAGGAAGAAAAAATCTGTCCAGTGTCAACAAGATATACTTTATAGTTTAGTTATTTATCCTGTGATTTGTGGTGGGGCAAACTGAGAGAAGAAAGGCTGCCAATGTTACTACCTGGTCTTGTACTGTATCTAAAAATATTTGACTCTTGAACTTTTATTTTGTTAGATGATTGTAAATTGTAACATCACTTACTGATGACATCGCAGGGGGATTCTGTTTTAGAACCTACCACTACTTCCTGTCATTTTTAACTTTTATTTTTTTAAATTTACATCACAAACTGCCACTTGATTTAAAACTCTGATAAATATTTGCCATAAGTTCTATCCCACCAGACTAAAGCCCTATCCGGGCGGGATTCATTTTACCTCTGGACCTTATGTGATGTCATGAGATGCATTCACACGGGATAAACAAAGCCTGATTTTTACTGAAAATGACAGACTTCTGTAGATGGATGCTCTGGGTGTTTTAGTGCAGAGACAGCCTTTATCTTTCATAAAGCCTCATTTGTGTCACTTGAATAGGCTTATAATAATACACAGGAACTTGAAACTGTTCAGATGAACAATGTATAACGCCAAACGTGTCTCATGTGAACACGCCGTGGTCCCTCCCACTTCTCACAGCATTCATTCATAAAGCGTTTACCCTGTTCTACTCACAGGGTTTAAATAGCTGTCCTGTGTCCACCTGAGCTCTGCTCCTGCTCCATGCAGCGAGCACGATCAGTGACACACTCACACGCACACGTCACATTCACACACACACACACACACACACACACACACACACACATAAATACATACTTATATGAGGTGCGTACGGCTCTGTGTACCCGCTGTTCCACTGCGTGGGCTGCTGCTCTGTCATGAGGACACGAGCAGGACTCGGAACCAAAGTGTTTTGGTCTGACCGCCCGATCTAATTCATAATTTAATGGAAACACCCTCAATGCAAAACTGTTTTGTTGACATTTGGAGCAGGTTGATACAGTTTTGCACAAACGCGCAATGGAAACGCAGCATGTGCACTAGTCTGATTATGTCGGCTGATTCTCTGTGCGCTGAAGTGTGTGGACATACTATAGTGAAGCAAAAGATTGTCAGCGTAGTTTAACTTCTGGGTGAAGCTCTGTACACAGTGGTTGTGGACAGCGCGGTACAAGTTCCACACACATTAGAAACGGTTTTATTGGCCCTGCCTCCAGGGCAATATAATGGCTCAGTGCTCATGGGACATGAGCTCATGGGACATGAGCACAGTTCATCACTGGCTCCTGCGTTAAAACTTTAGAATACGCAAGCAGAGTGCTATCATAAAAAATATTCAGCAGTATTCAAAATACAGTACCTAAATTTGGCAATGTAAAGTAACTGAATACGTGACAAAATACTTTTCAAACCATGTGTTCAGTGTTCTGTAATGGAATACATTTTCATAGTATTCTTCCCATCACTGGAAACGCATACCGTCTAATTAATATGTGCTCCCACCAAATCCAGGCTAAATAACAGAGACGCCTGTTCACACAGGACTGCTATTATCTTTGAACCCCAGAGTTTGGTGAAATACAGAAGGTCATTTGCGGGGACATTATTACATTGCAAATTACAGACATGGCTGATCCGTACGGGATTGACGTTCTACACTACCTCCATAATAATTACAAATTGCATGAAGTCCAGAGATGAAACTTATCCGGTCTGAATAGAGCTTACGTCATAATTAGAAAAAACATGAGAACCTGTCATATGCACTTTAAATTTGAACTGCTGATAAAACCGTGAAATAAACAGTCATGGTCTATAAATTACAACTGATGTGCATGCTCGCTATAATAAGTTCGTAAATGCATTTATCAAAACCTAATTTGCCTTTTCTGCAGCTTAATGGAAGATATCAAAGTTTACTTAAAAAAAAAAAAAAGACATGCTAGTCTTTGGTGAAAGGACATAACAAATATATACAGTAAATGTGTGTGTGTGTGTGCGTGCGTGTGTGTGTGTGTGTGTGTGTTCCAAAGGTTCCAAATCCATTCATTGTGTCCATGGCAGGAGTTTTGAGGTCCAGATACATAGTTCTGAGTAAAGTGGGATGCCTAGTAAAGCACTTAACATTAACAGTAAAGCACAATATGTCCTTGGCCTTTTCTTGCTGAGTGCTCCAATTCATATTATAATCATAATGTGCACTACAATGTGAGCCTTCAAGTGTATGAAGAAAAAAAAAAAGAAAATATGTTACGGTCTGGGTCGAAAGGGCAAATCTGTATATTTATTTCGCTTTCCTTTTATTCAGGCCCAAACACTATTACGTCTTACAACAGACCAAACAAAACGCTTATAAACCACACACAGTCTCTTGTCCTATTAACCACAAACATTCTAAATCCTATTAACGCATGCATTTGGTAAACAAAGCATTGCAAGCCAACCCACCGCTCTCCTCGCTCTCCTTCATTTCTTGATAGCTTTTGTTACACGACACATACAATGCATGATCAGGACAATGGGCACAGCAAACCGACAATGGGCACAGCAAACAGACGTGATTATGTCGATACATGTATTCAGCAAGGCTCTTCTAGTTGCGTATAGTTCCATATTATTACGCAAAGGATATTTTTCTCTTATTTTGACTAAAAGTCAACATAAATGTCATCATAATTTTCAAGTCATCAAACTTTAGAGTACAATTTGAATGTTATTGAACAAACCTCCAACAATATTTTTTTCAAGACTAAAAACTTAAAATGCACTGTTCCAAATGATTACACACAACAGAGTTTCAAACCATGTTATTGTTGTAAAGAACCGAAAATGGTCAATTGTTACATTAGATGATGGTGCAGTTCTACACGGCCATCATCGAGTCCATCCTCAACTCCTCCATCACCGTGTGGTACGCTGGAGCCACAGCCAGGGACAAACAGAGACTACAGCGCATTGTGCGCTCTGCTGAGAAGGTGATCGGCTGCAGCCTTCCATCTGTCCAGGACCTGTACGTCTCCAGGACTCGGGGACGAGCAGGTCGGATCACAGCTGACACTTCTCACCTGGACACGGACTATTTGAGCCACTCCCCTCGGGCAGGAGGCTACGGGCCATCCGGACCAGAACCTCCCGCCACAAGAACAGTTTCTTTCCCTCTGCCGTTGGACTTATGAACACTCTGCAACACCTGCCACTTTAACCATATATTATATAAGAACTATCTATTTGCACTACACATTTGCACATGGCACTGTCTGCCAACTGTACATTCTGTATATAGTCTATCTTAGTCTATTTTATTCTTAATTTTTATGCATGCCTTTTTATATATTTTTTATATTTTACTCATTGCTTTATGTTGCACCTACGCCGAAGCAAATTCCTATGTTTGTGAATTCACTGACAATGGCAATAAACCGCTTCTGATTCTGATTCTGATTCTAGAAGCATTAGCAGGTCATGTTTACTGAAATCAAAAGCTATTTCAATCAAAACATCTCAACAGGTCAAGTTATATCTGAACATAGGAGCCCTTATTTGTTGGAGCTTCACAATTCTTGCATCCGTTGAACTTGTGAGTTTGTGGAGAGTTTCTGCTTGAATTTCTTTGCAGGCTCAGAATAGCCTCAGAGCTGCTGTTTGGATGTGACCTGCCTCCCGCCCTCACAGATCTTTGACTCGAGGCTCCAAAGGTTCTCAATAGGGTCGAGGTCAGGGGAGGATTGGGGCCACACCACGAGTTTCTCTTCTTTATGGCCAGAGCAGACAATGATGCAGAGGTGTTCCTGCAGCATGAGATGGTGCATTGTCTGCATGAAGATGATCTTGTTACGGAAAGCATGGTTGTTCTTTTTGCACCATGGAAAAAAGTGATCAGTCAGAAACTCCACATAATGTACAGAGGTCATTTTCAACTTCAGGGACCCTAAAGGGGGCGACGAGCTCTCTCCCCACGACTCCGCCCCCTCCTTGCTGACGTGGAGATTGTTACAGATTATTGATTTACAGCAATCCATATTTGACGAAGGATTTATACATTTAGGCGCGAGAACACTAGTCTAATGACCTGAAAAGCCCACTAGACTGCTGCAGCGTCCACAGCAAAAATAGACTTCTTTTTCCGCAGAAACACGCGGCTCCAGGACCGGCGTCCACAGTGCTCCGAGGTCTGTGTAACAGCAAGCATTGGGTTTAAGCACTTTCTATGTCTTGCGGAACCTGCGCGAGTCACGAACCCAAACCAGAGTCAATGTACACCTGGGGTAAGATACATGAGACTGATTAAAGAGGAAACAGTTATTGCAGCACCATCAGAGGAGCTGTCTGCACCAGGAGCGGAGAGTCGCCTGCACCTACAGGACACAGACACAGGGCCCAGGGGAGAGATGAGGCACCACACCTCCAACAGGGGCCCATGAGCCAGGGCCCAGCAGCCACAGCTGACCACTGCTCCTGGTACAATGGAGAGCCTAAAGGTGATACAATGATGAAAATAAGTAAAAACAACAGATGTTTTCCCACTGTAGGAACCTTTTTCAATTCTGAAAGTACCAGTCCTGGTACTTTGTTTTGTTCCAGTCCCCACAGAGAGGTTGCACAGAGTAGGAACTAGGGCTCCACTTTGAGGACTTTTTTAGCTCCTGCTTTTGTTGGATTTTTGTTTTTTGTTTTATTCTTTCTCAGACTTAGACTTTTTTTTTTTGATCCACAAGAGACAGAAAAGTTAAAAAAAAACAAAAAAAACTTTTTAAATCAGTAAATAGTAGTATAAACGTTTTATTTGTTTGTTTGAATAATTATGAATTACTACTAATAATTGTATTTTATTGTAAATGTCATTTTTAATTTGAGTTTTTTGTACATTACAGTTTTATGTGCAGGTTTACGGTGCTCAAAAGGGTTGGGGATAGTATGAAAGACTTTTGTTTTATTAATCCTTTTAGTTCAATATTTAAATGTTCCCTAATATACAGATGCTAATGATGAAGCAGGTCAGACTTTTTGCCACTGTTGTTGTGACACAAGCGAGGGGGACTGAGTGGTTCCTCTGACTAAATACATACTTTCATTTGTTAAAACACTACAGAGAACTAAAAACTACAAAACAGCATCCCAAAATATTAAAAGGGGAAAACAGAATCAAACTAAAACATGAGGAAACATAAAATAGAAAGCCTAAAATACATAAATACTAATACGACCTTAAATAATTAGTCAAAAGCTAAGCTAGAATGGGAACGGGAATTAGGAAAAGGCGGAATATTCAGATGAGTAATTCACGTTGATTGGATGAAGCATCACAGCAGAGAAAAGACAGACATTTTTCCTGTCCATAAATGCTCAAAACGCTTTCCTCGTCAAGTCTTTCTAAATCAAAATAGTCATGTTTTGGTGCGCTCTCCTTGGCTTCGTCCATGCTCCGTCCCACTGGTTCAGTTTATTTCAATTCAGTTTATTTTTGTAAAAACAGTTGCTTTGATGGGCCACAGGTAGAAAGCAGATTAAATAAACAATGTTCAAGCGAATTTAGCAAATGGATAACTGTCCCAGAGCACCCCCTGTCCTTCACCCTCCTTCTTGGCAAGGAAAAACTACAAATTTGGTCAGATAAAGAGTCGTTTAGGCCCTAGTACAATGACCTTTCAGCGTTAAGGAGCAGATAATGAAGTGTCAATCAGGTTTTTATACCTTTCAGCAGCCACTAAATCTGTCTATCAGGTGTCATTGATAAGTACTGGTGGGTTGGAGCAATTTGCAACAGTGGGAACATGACGAGATTAATTATGGTGCGTTTATGAAAGCAAACAAACTCTACCTTCTGAAAATTATAATGGACTCTATGAGATAACAGATGTAATCCAGGTGTAGCGCCGGTATAATAAGTGCAACAAGCTGAGACACGGGACTGACTCATTGATTGGCCATGGCGCTACTATATGTTGTTTACCCATGCAAGTGCCACAAGTTTAGAGGAAATACTATGAATTTCAATGCCCTTAACTTCAAAAATCAGAGCGCTTGTTTAGGTTTGATCATGCATGTGCACTTTAGGCACCACTTGGAACTCTGTACATGTACGGTGCTTGATTGCTGAAGTGGGACTTATCGAAAAAGGGTCACAAGCATTGCAATCGAGTCCCCCGTACGCAATAAAGAAGATTGACACTCTTTCCAAAGGCTGGTATCGCAGGAATCAGCTTCAGCTAGCAAACATCATGAATAATCAATGAATAGTTTTACTGACTGATTACATGTGGGAATGTCATACACTCTCAGAAATAGAAGTACATTAGGAGACCATTTTGTTCTCACAGCTACAAATCTAGAACATTGTAACCTTGTGGACAATTATTGGACCTTTAAGATATTATATTTGAACTTCTGGATGGTAAAAACTTAAACACAAAGAAAAAGTACCTCAAGGTAAGGTGGGGCGATACAGTGATAAAAATCGAATCGTGAGCTCGTCCCTGTGACAATCTGCTGTTTTTGTGAAATCATTGTATTGTGAGTCAGTGTTTCTTTCTGTAATGCAGCTGTCTGTTCAAACACACTTTTTTCTCCCTGTTGTTTAGCCTCTGAGCAGATGATTTTATTTACCTCTCATAAGCCAGGGCTGCACAGTTCAACCAAATCGACACAAAATCGCAATTTTAATGGATGCAATTAGCAAATCGCAAAGGCTGCAATCTTCCACAAACAACAAAATGCCTTGCTTTGATTTGAATAAAAATGGCTAGTTTTGTAGTATGTTCTGAAACAAGCGACAAAAGCGTGACCCAAAGTGATAAAACTGCGTTCAAAGCGACAAAAACTCACCTACAAACAACTCAATGCACCAAAACGCGACTAAAAGCATCACAAACATGACTAAAAGCGACTAAGACTAAGACACTAAAGGTGACAAAGGCGTGCAAATATGACAAACACAACTGAACATGACAAATACGTGATTAAAGGTGACAAAGACGCGTTTAAATATGGCAAACACAACTGAACGAGACAAAAACGCAACTAAAAATGACAAAGACGTAAACTAAAAGTGATAAAAAAACGTAACTAAAAACTACAAAGACACGTTTCAATACGACAAACACAACTGAACGTGACAAAAACGCAACTAAAAACGACAAAGACGTGACTAAAAGTGATGAAAAACGTGATTAAAAACTACAAAGACGCGTTTAAATATGACAAACACAACCGAACGAGACAAAAACACGACTAAAAACTAGAAAGACGCATTTAAATATGACAAACACAACCGAACAAGACAAAAACACGACTAAAAATGACAAAGACGTAAACTAAAAGTGATAAAAAAACGTAACTAAAAACTACAAAGACACGTTTCAATACGACAAACACAACTGAACGTGACAAAAACGCAACTAAAAACGACAAAGACGTGACTAAAAGTGATGAAAAACGTGATTAAAAACTACAAAGACGCATTTAAATATGACAAACACAACCGAACGTGACAAAAACACGACTAAAAACAACAAAGACGCGACTAAAAGTGATAAAAAAACGTGATTAAAAACTACAAAGACGAGTTTAAATATGACAAACACAACTGAACGAGACAAAAACGTGACTAAAAATGACAAAGACGCGACTAAAAGTGATAAAAGACATGCTTAAAAACTACAAAGGCGCATTTAAATATGACAAACACAACTGAACAAGACAAAAACGCAACTAAAAACGGCAAAGACATGACTTAAAGTGACCAACAACGTGATTAAAAACTACAAAGACGCGTTTAAATGTGACAAACACAACTGAACGTGACAAAAAAATACAAAGTAAATCGTGATAAAAATCGAAATTATGATCCGCTCCCAAGAAAATCGTGATAATACGTTTTTGCAATATCGCCCAGCCCTAATACAAGGTTTCAGATTTGAAGCACAGAGGGTACGATAATGTTGGGCCATTTAGAGGTACAAACTGATGAACTACTTTAATACAAGGCTCCATAGTTGTACAAATATGGACTTCAGAGAGTACTGCCCCACTGACAAGCGATTGTACCCTTTGGAGAACAACAGCGTCCTTTCTTTTCTGAGAGCGTAGTCTAGTCCGAAAACATTACAGAACCAATCAACTCTCCAAGGGTTGCATCGACTGTTCAGCCCTTAAAGGTCCCATAACATGCAAAATCGACTTTTCAGAGGTTTTAACCTTCCTACAGTGCTATTTGGGCCTCGTATGTGTGCCCAAAGTGTTTTTTTGATTGATTCCCGCATGTTTTCGCTAGAGAACTGTCTTTTCCGTCCCCCTCGGCTGAGCAGCAGACGGGGGCTCCTCACAAGGATGACGTGGCTTCACTAGGATGACGCGGCACTCAAGCCACGCCTCCAGGAAGCGCGCAGCCGCAGAATAAAAACAGCTAATGCTAATGCTACACAGTAATTACACGATGGATACGACAGATCGAAGAGTTAGCTTGTTATTTACCAAACGGCAACGTCCGTCGTTGAGGTACTGGAGCACGTCAAACTCCAGGTCAGATCCAGGACGTAGGACTCAGCACGACGCACCGTCAGGACGGATAAAAGGTTTATTCCCGTGTTTGTGTATCGCTGTTTACCGGAGCACACGGCGCATGCACCATCTCCACTCTAGGCTTCGGCACGAGTTGGGCGGGGGAGGCGCGCGAGTTGGGCGGGGGAGGCAGCCTGCTCTCTGTTCGGGGGTTCAGATCTCAGAGTGAGCCGTTTGCTTTTGCAAGGAGGGGGGCCAGTCCAAGAAATGGGTGTTTTTTGGAAACTGTTATGTTATGGATATTACACAACGCAAAATTTTATCAACAAAGCCCTTAGAAAAGACTGTGTAAAGGGCAAAATAGCAGAATATGGGACCCTTAAATTAGATGCTGTGTGTATAGCGCAGACAATTTGCATAAACATAACAGCTTTGAAGGTTAACGTTAGAAAACAGCTTGCTATAAGATACGATGCCTCGAACGTTTGAACACACATAACCTGTACGACGACCATATGCTTGTACAGGTTTACTTTTTCTGCCTCGTAGAAAAGGTTACGGGGGTTGTCATTTTCTGCCTCGTTAAAATTACTGACTTACAAAATGCTGCTCTTTCTATTCCGCTCTGGCTGTATTTTTGGATGTATGGGCAGCGTCTTGTGGGCCGAATTCTTTCTGCCTGGAAAATCTCCGTCCTCCGTGAGCAGACTTTCCCTGGCCTCGCTCCAGCCACATCCTGCCCTGAACAACACTTGGCTTGGGTGCACTTCCTGGAGGAGAGATGAGTAAACGTTCTGTCCAAGGTGAGGGAAGTTACTGAACAACTTGGTCTCAGGCAAACTAAACAACCCTGAAACCCATAGTCACTTTGGAGAGACAATAAGAATACTGGATAAAAAAGCCTATGCGCTGTTGTCATTGCAATGTTCTACAAAAGCGAGACACTGCAGGTGAATAGGAAAAAATCTTACATTTAAAGAAACTATTCCTGTAGTTTACTCACATAAATGTAAGAAAAATAATGTATTACAAGTTTTTCATCATGTCATGTTTTCGTGTATAAAAGGGATAAGGAAGTATAATTTTATAAAAACAAAATGTATGGCATTTCGAGACATTTAAAAAGAAAAATGGACATGGTTCAATTTGCACACATATTAGTTAAAAAAAGAATTACAAAGGGGATTTGTACTTTGTTTTTGAGTAAACTAGATTTTATGGAAATTAGCCTAAAAATGAAAGAGTGTGTTATTTTTTTAGACTTAAAACTTTAATAAATCAGGCTTAGAATTAGATATAATCTTGTTTCTAAATCTAGACTGTAGTTTGTAGTGTGTGGGATCTACTTTAAGGCTGATCTTTATGTCTCTGTGGGAGAAAAATGCATTTTACTCGTTTTACTTAAAACGGCCTTTAGATTTACAATGTCCCAGAGAAATCTATGGATGAAGTGGATGAAATGAAATAATAAAACATCTTTAGGAGCAGATTGGATATGTTTGTTGTTTTCACTCCCGGGGCTGCCTGTGGAAACTGTGTACTTCCTCTGAGGGAAAAGTGCTCAGTCAGAGTGACCTCATACAGTTTGTTCAAAAACATGTTAAGATGTGGCTAATAACACATCAAACCTGTGATTACTGTGTGCGCCCTCACATGAGACTCTCCTGCCTGCTGTCTTACGTTCATTATCTCCCTGTGATTTGTTTGAATGGTGCATTATTTGTATATTCATCACCTTTTAATTGCACTGTTGTGTTTTAGGGTGACCAAAATAGCCTCTCTGGGTAACATTCACAGTACACTTAGTACACATAGTTCACAGAAATGTTGATTATAGCATACTGTCCCTGTTGAACAAACCAATAATTAAAAAAATAAATAAAAAGTACCACTATAACTCTACCTTGATTAGCCTTAACAAAGCATTACTTCACAGTGAACATATGGTTTATTAAGCATAATTCAGGCTCAGTAACTACTTTTTTTTTTACTTAAGGTTAGGAATTATGGTTAGAGGATTAGTTAAGTACTTACAAAGCCTTAATCATTATTAATAAACATTTTTTATATAAAGAATTAGAATTAAATCTTTGTTCATGCTTTATTAAGGCAGGTTCAAGTGTAGTTATTATAAAGTGTTACCAAAGAGAATAAATAAAAGATCAAAAAGTACATTTTGAAGAATATGCCGTTTAAGTGAAGAAAATACGACGTTACATGGCTGTCCCTGTTCTTGTGCTTCTATTGGTTTCAGACAGACTTTCTCTGCCAGTCAGACCATGAACATTCATAACCCCTTCCATGGGTTGCCACACAATCAACAAACTGAATATTATTAGTCAAAGGTAGTCTACCCCGAGGTTATTTATGATAGTAATTTGTGCTGTGCAACATTCATCCGACAATAGTTACTAAAAAACACCCATCTCTTGAATCTGTGTCGTACCCCGCCGGTCTGAGGCTGTTTCCACTCACTACATGGTTTTATATATATATTTTTGGTATCAGCAAGCAGTGAAAATAACAAGCGGAGTGAAATGTCTGCAGTGTTGGCTTTTTCGGCGTTACGATCGGTTTCCACGAGCTTCCACCAGGGCGTGTCTCTGGAATAGACTGTTTTTTAATTACAAATTGTAAATGGGAGACGCAACTGCATTTCTGGTGTAAATCTTGCTTTTACAGACAGTATATTTGTACACACTTGTCACACAGAGGGAGCAGATGTAGCTCTCAGAAAACCCCACCCCTCGTTTCAAAAGGTTAAAGCTAATTAATGCACAGATGAAAGAATTACTACTTTGGGAGTCATTTTGAGATACAAGTAACACTAATTAAAGCTCGCAAAAGTACATTTTTCATTAGATGGGACCTTCAATAGTACAGTTAGAACACTCTGACCTTGTTTTACACTGAATTGCGCAAAACGTTTTACAACATGACTGAATAAATCAAGGGCAATTAGTTCAGTTATCTCAGCGGATTAAGTTTCATAATGGCGGTCATTCATTTTCCCGTTCACTGTTCTGATAACACTAACCTTAAATAAACTTTTGTGCTGAATCTCCCATATGACAGTTTCATAAATGGCTGAATTGATTATGTAATAAATTAGAAACTTTATGAAACACATTTTGGGCAGACTGTCAAACTGAACTTAAGGTTAATAAGAGCCTGTTCTAATTTTTGGTCAAAATTTACAGCCGTCTCTTTTTTGTAGGATATAACGTTTTCTTCTTACAAGCTTAGTAAATATATATCACCTACTAGGGATGTAAAGATACTGGCGATATTGCGGTAGTAAAATTATCTCGATTCCGCTGTCGTCGTGTTACGGTATGAAAAATAGCATGTCTATGTTTAAAAAAAAAAGAAAAAAAAACAATGTTGTAGCCCCCTCCGGCAGATCAAAGCATTATTGACTACATATCCCATGACACCTTGCGCTCCTATCAACCCAATCGGAGAGCACGCTGCACATCATCCACACACTACGCACAGAGTAAGTGAAGATATCGGCGAATTAAGCGTGAATTCTGAGGAAAATGCCGATATAGCGATTGTGAATGCCCCGGCAACATTTTCAACTATGATTCCTCACAACAGCACAGGGGCTCAAGAAATAATAAAGTGCATCACAGAATACATAGCAGTCATTATTATTGCTCCTGACATGACTTGAAAATTGCACTTTGTGTGATCATTTCTATTGTCATGGTTCTAAAATATGACAATAAAGCAGGGCTGGGTGATGTGGTGATACAAATCGAATCGTGAGCTTGTCCCTGTGACAGTCTGCTATTTCTGTGAAATCCTTGTATCATGAGTCACTGTTTGTCTCTTTAATGCAGCCAGCTGTTCAAACACACTTTTGATGACTTTCTTTACCTCTTAAGCCAGCGCTGCACAATTAAACAAAATCAACAACAAACAACAAGCGCGACTCAATGCACCAAAACGAGGGCCGGGAGCCCCGCACGGACGAAGATCAGCTGCAGAGCCTCGAGCAATTGATTTATTCCTCCTCGTTTTATTGGTTTGAGCAATTACACTTTTATCCTAGTACAGCAAAAAGCGGGTTCTCTGGGGTCACGCCCCCTGGCATCGCACCACTATTTGATAGGTCTTTAAGAGTATAAATAAAGTTCAGAATAAGGTTGTAAAAATAGTTGTCAGTTCTCATAATATAATGACTTTTTCTGGATTTGAGTTGATTTTCATAAAATGATGACTGTATTGCTGTAGGGCCCACATTATTGTGCAGTGTTATTTGATCAATGCGGCCCTTTGTACTATAGGCTCTGCACTGTCCAGCTATTTTTAAAATGGCTTGTTCATTGTACAACTGAGAACTTCCTGTTCAATTCTATCTCTATGAGATCACTTTAAAATTAATAAATACTTAAAGTCTATATGACAGGCTGGACAACATATTTCACTAAAACGTACCGAACATGATTATATTTAAGATTTTGCTAAACATTTTACCAGTTTGTCCCCAGTTTGATAGTTTTCATAATATTCAAACCGTTACTTCCATAACAGTTATCTAGAAAGCATTTTGAAAACAAGGCCAGAATCCATAGAAATTACACTCTGGGGACTTTTTTAGCTCCTGCTCAGGGGCAGTTACTTTTCAGTCCATGTTATTGCTTTGCCTGGAATGTTCCACCGTATGGTATTTAGTTTAGGTTTATCGCCATGGAAAACATCAATGGAACCGCTCGTGGCAAACATGCCTGCCGTGTGGGACAGGCCTCAAGGTCGTGAGTTTAAATCCGGCTTCGTCCATTTACTGCATATCATTCCTCGGCCTCATCTCCATTTCATGCCATCCTGTCCAGTCAAATAATGCCTACAGGCCAAGAAGTAGATTTCAAGGTATTTGTGATGAATTAAAATAAAAAATAAAAAAAACCACCAGAAATGGATGAGTTAAGTGCCATACTGAGAACATGCACGGACAGCAATAATATCTCCATGGAGACAAGCAAATGGCAGACTTGTACACCATCACAGTTACATGTTTAAATCTGTATCTCATATTTTTAGTCGCCTAGTCTCCCAACCCACAATGCCACTGTTGCTTCCAAATAAGTCCATTTAGAAATCTCCCAAATATCTGGGACACGCTCAAAAAGATGAAGGAAACGATCAGCGCAGTTAAAGAAAAAACGTACTCCTTTAGGCCATGCTGCTCCCCAAACTTATCAACACTGAGCACGGCACAGAGTCTCCGGCCTGCACCGAGTTTAAAATCCCTTTAACCTAAGCGCATTTTCATTGGATGCTGTTTCCGTCTAAACACCACAAACTCCCATCCATAGGCGACGGCAGATAAAGCTGGGGTCGCAGGTGAGAAAAAAAAGCGTTGGCATTTGTCGTAGCTTTTTAGAACCTATATGAGAGGAAATATTTCAAGGAGTCGTGAGGCTAAAGAAGATTACCGTTGCCATTTTAGCTCAGAAGTGGCGGAGCACAGTCAGGAGTGTTCATGGAGCGCGAGGTAAGACTGTCAAGCAGGGATATTTTCAGCTGCTAAATCCTCCCAGACTAGCTCTTTTTTCCTTTCTTTTTTTTTTTTTCAAAAACAGGAACAGATTAGGAGATAAAAGCCGGGAGCAATGCCTGAAATAAGACATTTTTATTGCAGTAGAAATCGCTTGTCTTGTGGAAATTGTAGAGATGGGACAATATTCAAACTAGTATTGAATTGTCCGATACTGATGGATTGATCTGGTTTGGGTTTGAGTTCCTTTCATGCATTCTTTAGTCATGTTTCCATTAGTGCGGTACGACCCGAGGTGTTTCCACTGAACGAAAGTGAACCGTGCTGCCCCGTTTGAGGGGTCTGAAGGGGGCCGTGAGAGGTGCTAGCTTCCAGAGGGTGCCAGATCGCTTTAGCGCAGACCGGTTTATGATTGGACGAGAGAGAAGAAAAGAGAGCGCAGACTCAGGGGAGAGCGAAGCGGCAAAAATCAAATACAAAGACAAAATAATCATTCCTCACCAAACTCTGACTTGATCTTGTGACAAATCAGCGTATTTCCAGAGATGGTAGCTTTGTTCACTGAGCCGACAGCATTAGCAAAACAAAGCGAGCGCACATGAGCATCAGCTGTGTCCACACCCAACGTATTTCATAGAGAGATGTTAAAACGCGGCGTAGAGGTGCGGAAAAGTGAAATAAAAGCAGAAGAAGCTGACGAAAAAAACAGAAGCTGTGTCTTGTTTGCGTACGCTTTATTCACGTCTTACAGCACCACAAATGTGTAATTACTAAACGTCTTTTTGTGAATGGGGGAGATCAGCTGCATAACGAAAAAGTGTAATTCAAGTATGATTTAGATTTTATTTATGAAGAAAACGTAGTAATTTTAGAATGACGTCAGCTGCTCACGTAACAAACCCCTGCGAGCTGGACCCCCACGCAGAAACACAATCTGCCATTAACAGAAGCCCAATAGAACTGGACTGGGACCAGGTTTAATGGAAACACGCCATATGTTGTAATTTTGGTGCTGTTCTTTTGCAGACAGAGGAAGTGAACAGCGACTTACTGCAGCCATATTTGAACAGAGGTGGGTTTTATCTTTCTGTAACTTTTTTTTTAGGTAAATCAACCCAGGAATGACTTAAATATTAACTTTGGAAAACCCTAAGATCACTTTTAGCTCTATGTGTCGTAAATGACATGAATAGTGAAAAGAAACAGGAAGCTGAATTCATGAATCGCATGGTGAGTGCACTGTATAGAGCCTTCCACTGGTGACATGTTTAGAATAGCTGGGCACTAAAAATGATTTCTCGTTGCACCCCATTTTTACGAGACAAGACAGGTCTTTTATTGAACATTAAAATTTACAGGGTTCCTATGGGTGCTTGAAATCCTTAAAAATGCTTGAATGTTACTATGTTGATATCAAGGTTGGGAAAGCGCTTGAATTATAGTCTTTTGTTTGTAAGTATTCTAAATTTGCAGACATGATATGCTTCGTGTTAATGTTCTAACTTTGTACATGACCCTTCTAAATAGGTTCTGCGTGGCACGAATTTACTTGAAAGGAGGCAGCGCTTTTCCTCACAACACCGATGTCCTTTTGTCACGATCAACTGACTGAGCTGGTATTTTTATATTGAGTTGTGTCTTGCAACTTTCTAAAATGCCCTTGAATACAGGAAATGACTTCTGAATTGACCAGAATTTCCAACACAAAGGACACTTCACCAAAGCCCAATTCTTGTGCTACTTTTTAATCTCATTCTCAAACTGCATATTGGGAGAGAAACATTGATGATTTCAGTAACTACAGTTGAGAGAGTTGAGTTTGTTGCGTTTATGAATGCAAAAAACAGCGCTGTGTTGGGTCAGTATAAAGGTGCTGGGATTAACCCATGAGTCTACCTTAAAGGTGCTTGAAAAGTGCTTGAATTCTGTCTGTGAAAATGCATACGAACCCTGAATTGAAGTTGTTTAACTTATTTAAAAAAAAAAGAAATAGCAAGCCTAATGAACTGTTTTCCTCTGGTAAGTTTGTTTTACAAATTAAACATGGCATTATAAGACAATAAAGTAAAACGCGGTTTTAAAAGTGCAAAAACAATGTTGTAAAAAAGAATTCTCGCGAGATTATTCTGTGGGTGCTCACTTGATCTTGAGCTATTTCAATCTGGAGATCTCGCACCACCCCTACTGGTGTCTTTTACTGATGTGTGGGTTAAATTCCCATTCCAGTTTTTGCTTAAAAGTGCACAATTTAATTATCTGGTTGGATCTATTTCTTGTTCCTATTGAGATTTTTTTGAGAATTTTTAACGTTATTAAAACACAGAATAGGCCGAAACTCATTCATTTTTCATTCATTTTCACAATACGAAACTTAAAGCCAACATAAATGCATGATTTTATCTCATTTTTATCTGTGTCTGTGTGTCAAGACAAGAATAAAATTAAGACAAAGCCGAATCGCCCCATCCCCACTAAAATGTCAAGTAGCAATTACATTCTCATTTGCAAGGAGAGCGGGATGGGCAGGTTTTGGCATGACTTTGAAAGTGTTGATGACATTCTTGCGAAATCCAGTCTGGGGCTGATATCAGTGTGAGAATAGAAGCAGCAGGGATGTTATGGCTACAAGGAGCTTTTGTGTCGGAGGAGATGTAACTGATTGTGGCGTCAAGCTATCGAATTGTACCATCTACCTGTCTGACCACTCAGACACGCTCAACAAAACCTCTGGGTGTTTCCGCCACAAAGCTCCATGACGCGAGAATAATGTGAAACCGTTGTTATCTTCTGTTTTTGTCAGTAATTGTCCTAACTTATAGAATAACCTGGTGTATGAATTATTTTGGACACTTTAGCTTTAGTTATTTCATGTCGTCTTCGTTTCAAACCTGTTTACGTCAGGGAAATGTATGAAAAATAGACACGGGTCAGGGTTACAATGTGCTGACGCAGAAGTTTGGTTTAGAGCTCTGGGGATCGCTAGCAGAAATAAATCTGCAAGTTAGCTGAAGCATCTGAGAATAAAACAAAGCGGGTATGTGTGTGATGTTAATATGACACTATAACATGTTGATGTGAATACTGTAGTGAAAACAGTTGCCTTAAAAAAACAACACATTTTTCAGAAGTGCCTAGTCCCAACACTCGCACAACACACCACACACTTGACTGAAGTGCTGGAAGTGTGTTTACAAGTGCACGCAGGAGGTGAACATGAGAATTGGGACAGGTCTCACTGCAGAGGGTCGTGAATGTGATAGAGAAAAACAGCAGCGTAAAGCAGCTGTCAGTGTTGATAAACCACAGTTAAATCAGTCACACTGCTGCGGGCCAGTTAGGTTTGATCAGCGGAATATGCAAATGAACTATGATTAACATTTATACAGCTTTTACCTATGTGCATGTTCATGTAATATATATCCAGTTAGTTATCTGATAAGCCAGTCCATTTCATGGTGTCTAGTTAGCGCTCTCTGCCATGTTGCTAAGTCTGAAAACATTACAATGAAATGCATTGTGGGGAATGTGCTTACCTGAAGTCTGTAATGCCCAACACTTGCTGAAAGTGCGGAGAGAAGGGCTTGGCAAAGTGCAGATCAAAGCACTGTAAAGAACTGGTCCACACTGCACACTTCAGATCGTCATTGTGAACATGCGTTTGAAGTGTGCCAGTGTGAGTACTGGGATAGAGCCCATAGAAGAACAGAAGTATCTTTGATAACACACAGGGGGGAGAAAAACTGAAGGCAGTGTCATGCAGGACATGACAGTCAACTGTGAAATGTTGAGCCAAGTACATGTAAAAACCAAAACAGAACAAGGGCCCAAATAAACTAAACTAAAAACACGTGTGACATGTGGATCTGCGTATGCTTTTAATTGTTTTGGTGAAACCAAAGGCAAATTTCCACATCTGTGGACAATAAAGTGTTTGTATTCTTATTCATATTTAAGTAGATCTAACTCTTCTAAAGCTTGTGCATGTTCTCTATCACATATTTAGTATAAACATGCATACATTTCTGGCTGTGCGTGGCTTTAGACCAGTTTTATTCAGATGGTGAAGTGTAGCGTCCCATCTCCCCAGGCGAGTGTGGATTCAACTCTCTACTTTCTCGAAAGTGCAGTTATTTTAATCTCTTTTGGCCATGGTTCATCTCTGGTTTTACAAGTGCACAAGCGCCGCTATGTAGCGTGGATATGTATGTTCTGTTCTGCTGTCAGCGTGTGTTTAGTAAATGCACTGTTTGATCTGTGTCTTTCTGCGTTCCATCACCCGATAAAGCAGATATACTGACGCAGTTTGGAGAGAAGTAACAGGTAATAACTGTTCATTTCATTCATTTTAGTATAACTAAATAATGACTTTTTTGAAGGAACTTGCCCAACACTGGAGGAGAGTGAATGTTCTGGTATGTAAGGGGAGGATGGGTTCAAACAGTTTTATGTCTGGTCCAAAAGGACCATTGTAAATTAAATATGTAAGTCGTTTAAGAGTGATAATGTACGATGACATGGTCATGTATCATTCTACTTCTAGATTCTGTCTATTGTAACATCAGCCTGGCCAGAGACTACAGGTGGACATTAACATCTCCACTATAACCTGGTCTTATGCATCTTTCTCTGGTCAGTGTTTATTGTACACAGACCCTATATAAATACATTTGAAAAATCATACCATACCAAACAGAGGTGGAAGGCCAAATGCTGTTAATCCTAGAGCTGCTTATGGCTCTAACTTTCGGGTTTTCAATACACAAAATACTTGCAGACAGTGCACAGTGGTCTGATTTTGTCACAAAGTGCTGCTTTTACAGTACATTCTGTGTGTGGATAAAATGTATTCATTTACAAGAATAAAGTTGGGGCCCTGCTTTCAACACACCATTTTTTTATTTATTTTAATTTTTTTGTCCCTTAGTGTGGTCACAAAGACCCTTCAACGCTGCTTGCTGTTTTAACTGGTATTATATCTGCGGTCTGTTTACTGTGTCATGGGGTGATTTTCCTCCATGATGAATGCAGTCAGATTTGCATTTTCCATCTAAAGGATGGAATTTTAAACCAGCATTCCTCAAAACAGCATGAATGAAGCTAAATGTAACTCCAGGTATGTTTTTGATGATGGAACATTGTTAGAATATGGTTAAAAGCTCAAAAAAGCCACTGTAGCAGAATATGTGCCCTTTAAGGCAAATTAAGGTGCAGTTTTTATAAAGTAATGCTTGATTCTATCAGCCCCATTGAGCTTAATTTTCGTGTTTTAGAGCCACGTTTAGAGCTAATTAGGTGCCATGCCTCAAACTCCGACTCTCAAACTCTGGTATGCTCTTAAATGTCTCTGTTTTGTTTTGTCCACAAACTTGAACATGAACAATGGAAACTCACAGGTTCCAGTCGGAGGAGCTTTCCCTTTAGACTCTCTCTTTCCTCCTACAAATGCGACAGTTCACTTTTGCTCCTGAGACGCTGCGATGATCCCATGGACACTTGGCACAGCACAAACGGTCAGTAAGTGACACTGTGAGAAGATGACGTCAAGTCCCCTTTGGAAAATGCAGGTGCTGCCTTTGTTCTGTGACACTTGTTTGCTGTAACCAGCTGCTGCTGTGGACATTCTGCAGTCAAAGGATTATGGATGTCAGTGACGGACCTAGGAATTTGGGGGTCCAAGGCAAAATTAAGTGCAGGCAACTCCTCATGTGTGATTTTCTGTACATTTTCTGCATTCTTGAAAAGAAGCTCTCGTTTTTTGTTGTTTCTGTTTTGTTTTGTTTTTTACGTTGGGTGGCCAGACAGGTTACTATTTTGACTATTGGAAAATAAAAATTCACATGTGCAATTTACATGTTCTAAACAGCTTTAAACTCAAGGCTTGGAGGTCCTTCTTTGATAAATCAGACCGTACTTCCCATATGTTTGTACATTTACCACCTGTCCGAGCTTATTGAAATACATGTTGTTGTTTGTTTTTTTTACAATATAGCTTTATTAGGGGATGGCTTGGGCAGAATAAATACATTCAGAGACTATTTTCTTGGTCTTTATCTTGTTTAAAAGTGCACAGCCCTACTTTACTGTGGTATTGAAGAATTCTTTGGCTATTTCTTATTATTTATCAGCCAAATCCAGCGTGTTCGTTTGCTGTAAGAGTGGAGCGTTTAGCAGTCAACAATTACTACACTATATAACTAATAACACATACCAGTATAATGATGGCCAGGATTCGATGAGTTACAATCAAAAGATTTATTTCCCTAATACAAAATAATCTATACAGAGCTCTGGACGCCTGGGGCTAATGTTTACTCTCGCCGCTATCTCCCCAGACGTAACCACTAGCCCAGTCTTGTCCGTATTTAACACATCGCACATGAATAATACATGAATATGCAAGAAGAGGCGATGTCATCCTTCCTGAAGTCTTCTGATGGGGGGTTTAACGTAAAGTTCTCCTTATATGGTGCGTGCGCAGGGAGAGGCCGTTTTGTTTATCTTATACATTCCTGAGATTGGGCTTTGCATCTGCTTTGCCAGAAAATGGAAACTTCACAACTAGTTTGGATGTTACCTGAAACTCAATAACTGACATGTTGTACAACAAACAAAACTTCTGCAATTCATCTTACATATGTAAAACTATAAAACCATTATTTTATAATTATAAAATATAAAAAAGTCTTCAAATATAAAAGTATAAAAATATAAAACCCTTCAATTCCCCCTTCTGAGGTCTCCAAAGACCTCAAAATCAAACCTTCAAGTGTACATGGTCGACATAGTCCTCACATATGACATGGATGCACAGAACATTTTCTCAGAACATCATGTAGCTTTAAACCTTCACATTTCAATCCCATGTGCACACAACTCGAAATCTGCAACGATAAAACACAAAACACTTCCAAAACAATTATTCATTAATAAAATCAATACCACATTCTCCATCACAGTTGTCCTCAGGATCCTGCCAGTCTGGGGCCAAACCTGTCTTCTCAGACACTTCCACATCATCTCTGTCACCCCCTTCAGGGGAGGGCCTTACTCCCGTGGAGTGGATGTTTCGAGAGTAAAAGATGCCTCCTGTGGTGGTGCTGCCTAGAGCCCTAGACAACATACCTCTAACAATGGGAATAACACAACAACAAACAATACCAAGTATAACAAATAAAATCAAAAACATAACAACAAATCTTTGAAGGATGTGACTCCAGGAGCCGGAGAATAGCCAATCTCCAAACCCATTGTTTGGAGATGCCTGGGACCCTAAATAATTCCTAAGGCCTTTCACCTTTTCTCTAATGTGTGTCCAATTGCCGGTTTCATCTGGAATGTAAGTACAACAATGATCTATGCCTACAGCTGCACACATACCTCAGCATAAAGACCATCTAAAGCCACACGGTTTTGCATGGCTACTGAGGCTACTGCCTTTAATTCAGAGCCATCCTCCAATTGTTTCAACGTGTCATCTACAATTTCGGCTAAATCTTCAATTGCCCAATATAACATATTAATTTTGTGGGCGTTGGTTGCTGTACCTACTTGTGGGATCAAGGTACCCAACCAACCTCTGAAGTCAGAAATTAAGGGGTCACGACCTTCTCCAATAGCTGGTATGTATGCTTGGCCTAAAGTTTTATTTCCTACTTTCAAGACTCGTTTAACTCTTACATACTTGTGGGGGTTATGGTGGCCATTTTTTTTTTTTTAACCATCTCTTGCATTAAATCATCTGAAAAAACTAAGGAAGAAGGTGCCAGTCTGGCTAATGTACATGTGCCGCACCAATTTGTAGGTAATACTAAATAAGAGTTAATGCCACATGTCCAAACGTACCCATGAGGAGTAGGTGAGCCCTCCTTTCCTGGAGGCGTGAGAATCACAGTAGAGCTCTTTGCCAGGTTTAGGATCTTATGTACGTCTTGCCACCAGTTTTGTGAGTCTCGGGGCCAAGAGTTAGGACCTATTTCATACTTACAGGATGATTTACCTAAAGATCTGGTATCACTACAGCTACGAGTGTAACAGACTTGGGCAGGTAATGGTTGTCTATAAAAGTGGAGCCCTCTCCCCACTGTGCTATTAGTTTGTCTAGTCCAATTTACTGGGTTTCTCCACACTGTTAAAATTAGCTGCATGCATCCATTGGCTACACTCAGGTAAGTGAGAACTAGAATTACGGGCCATAATTCTTCCTAAGTATAATATACAAAGTGATTCTTGTAATCCAGCTGGCACTGCCACCGAGGTGGGAGATTCATCTGCATGATGTGGCTTAAAGGAGCAAACCCAACAAGGTGAAGTTACATTGACTTTTTTTTGCTGTATAATGAGCTACCTTTAACCATTTATTTTGTAGATGTGAATGCGATTCGATTAGTGGCGCCTTTCTCCTGGAACCATTTCCTTCTGCAATCATAAACAAAGTCACATTTTTACAACATCAGTATTATTATCATTTATACATTTGATTGTCCAGTCATCAATCCAACCAGGGGTCTGTATGTCCGCTACTTTTGCTCGTAAAGATTTAATGTTTTTTCCATTGTTACAATGCATTAGTTTGCGTTCATTTAAACCAGATCCAGCTAGAGTCAAACATATCACTATTCCAATGAGTAGTAGCGTTATCAGGACACACAGCCACACTGGGCATTGATGAAAAAGTCTTGGAGAAAGCCTGAAAAATGTAAACCATCTGCGAAAAGTGAGAGGGACGGATATAAATCTATTTTGAGGTTTGGTCTGTTTTGTCTTTAGTATTTTGGGTATTTTGGGTATCCCCACCCCCTTCAGTGGGACCTCCGGCCCACTTCCATAGTATGGTTTGGCAAAGGAGTGGTGATACCAATGAGGTTTTCCGTGTACTTTGAAAGCATGGGAGGTGCGGTGCGTCACTTCGAAAGGTCCAATGTAACGAGGGGAGGCCTTGTACTGTCTCTGGTCTTGGTGCTGATAGAATAGCCTGTTTTTGTGAGGGCGAGGGTTAAATACTACCAGAGCAGATGACCTTACCTAGGAAGGTTACCTGAGGCCTGCAACACTGCAATTTAGATTTGGACACTTTAAAGCCATGGCGCAAAAGTTGGGAAAGAACATTAGACGTGGTAATCAAACACTCGGTAGATGAGGTGGATGCAATTAAAATGTCGTCAACGTATTGAATGACTACGTTCCCTTCAGGTACTATGGTGTCTGCTAGACAACGTTTTAAACAATCATTAAAGATGCCAGGGCTATTCCGGTGCCCTTGAGGGAGTACCGTGTACTGCAGTTTGACACCACAATGGGTGAAAGCAAATTGATATCTGCTTTCTTCTGCCAATGGAATAGAATAAAACGCGTGTTTTAAATCTATCACCGAGAAGTATTTCATGTCAGGAGTCAGAATGGACAGGACTTTGTGTGGGTCTGGCACTGGCAAAAGCGGAGTTATAGTGACATCATTCACTTTACGTAGATCATGTGCCGGCCTAAAAGTGCCATCTGGTTTTGGGACTGGGTTCAGGGGAGTGTTCCAGGTTGAATTTGAAATTTCAAGAACCCCTGCTTCCCATAAGTCTCTAAGCGCCTGATCTACTCCCTCAAACTGCTGTCTGTTACTATATTTTCTTTGAGGGACATAAACTTTACTGCCTGGTTGGACATTGAGAACCACAGGTTCTACAGAAAGACAGCGGCCAATATCAGAACCGCTAACAGCCCATAGTTCTTTTGGAAATTTGGACAACATTTCTGCGGCAGATTCATGATCAGTAAGCTCGCGGCCATGTGACCGGTCCAAAGTCTCCTCATCCATTAACAGAGTGTCAATTACATTTGATAATGGAATCATGTAGGCCTCAGCCGAAATACTATGGAACAAATTTGGAATAGATGTTGGTTTCCAATCAACAACACGATTAAGCCTCCAAGTGAGGGGACCTAATTCACGGGCTTCAAAGCCAGGCCCCAGGAAAAGAGAACAATGTGGGTCTGTTTGTGTGTCACGTTTGTAATAGAGCCGTAGCTCGTCAGGCAGTTTTACAGAGGCTACAACCCCAGTTTTGTGAACGTAGAGACAGCTAGTAGTTATTAGAAATTCTCTACCTTTAAGCTGGGTGTTAAAGATTTCTTCATAAACCTCGTCATCCTGTCTGTCATAAAACAATGTGACATGATATGGGTCAGTTGGAGTTGTAAATGGGTAGCAGGTGGAGAACCATGGCTTCCACAGCAGCATAGAGGAGTACAGTCCCTCCTCTTCAGTTGTTTGTGGCTGTAACAGGCCCCAATATATTTTTGCCGTTTGTGGTGTTGAAGATTGAGTGAGGAAAACACGGTGACATTCTTGTCCAGAGCAGGTAGCTGATTGTCCATTCGGCCAGGTGACTGTAAGCCCACCAGGAGTACAGAGAATATCAGCTCCAGTCGTCTGTAAAATGTCTCTGCCCATCAAACTGACGGGTGTTTGTGGCGAATATATAACAGGCATAATAAAGTTTTGGCCAGCAATCAAAAAAGTCAATGGTTTGGTAATTCGTAGAGGTGTTGATTGTCCCATGAGTCCTGAGAGATGGATGCTCTTGTTACTGAGCTGTGAATGATGTATAGTTTTAACAGTAGAATGTGTAGCTCCTGTATCCACCAACATCATTGTTTTTTCGCCACCCACCTCTACAGTGACAAATGGTTCTGGGGTGGCGACAAGACTCATTGGGCCCCCCTAGTATCCTTCATTTTCTCCCGTCCCACCATAATACTGGCCTTGTTGCACCCATGGTGGCGGATTGGAGGGACCCTGCTGTGTCCAAGGAGCGCGATCCTGGGGTCCCTGCGGTCCTGCGGGGAATCTGGTCCAGTCCCCGGGGCGTGCTCTACAATCACGGCTAAAATGTCCAGGGCGGCCACAATTATAACAAACGTCTCCACGCTGCTGTTGTCCACCAAAGCTCATTCCTGCTCCCCTACCTCTACTTTGGCTTCTAAAATTCCCTCTTCCTCTGCCCTGTCTATTTTGTCCGTTTCCCTGATAAGGGTGTGGTGGTGTCACGTATAAGACGCTTACGGGTGCTTGGACAGGTGCAGGTGTGATGCTGGGGATGTCAGTAGGTGCTGGTGTTGTAGCCACCAACTGCGTTTTGACCTGGTCTTTCTTTTTAGCAGTAGCTTGCTGCCTGGCTTCAGAGATTTGCAGTCTAAGTAACTCCTGCTGTAACTGTGTAGTTTTGTCTTGAGCCTCTTTTTGTTGTTGATTGTATATATCAGCATGGTGTCTAAAATGCGTCAAAAATTGAGTGCTGTCAGCCACTAAACCGGGCACAGCTTTTAATGCTGTTTGAATTTGGGCTGGCAAGGCGGCCAGAACCTGCTGCAGAAATAAGCATGTAGTTTGCATTGGTCCATGTATGTACTTGGACATGTACCTGGAGTAAACGGAGCCAATGTTGGTGGTGTGGGCGTGGTTAAGGGAAACCTAAGTTTGAGATGGTCTAATAGCACCTCTGCATGAGGCTCAAAGGGATCTTCAATAGGTGTGTCATTCAGAGCTATATCCCTCAAAATCTGCTCCGTAACGTGATGTGAGGAACATTCAGTAAGTAGTTGCTTCACATCTCCCAGTGCCAGAGTCATGTGACCCGTCTGAGCTCGTAGAGCTACGTACCATGATATGCCTCCTTGAGACAGCGGTGGTAATTTTTCTTTGATCAAGGCCATATCAGCGCCCCCTAAGGGTTTGTAAACCCTAGGGATTTGCCCATCAGCGCCTACAGGGCCTGTTGCTAGTAGTGGATAATTATATACGTGTGATCGTGTCACTGGGTATAAACTTGCTGATTTTAATATTAGGTAATTTGGCTAATGCATCTTTGTTTTGTTGTAGCTCTTTCCGTAAAGCTATCATGGTTTTCTCGGCCTCCTCAATTTGTGTCTGCCAGCTTGCCTTCTCACTGTCCTCTGTAGGAATGTTTCTTCGCAAAAATGTGATAGTAGCTTGGAGGTTGTAAATTTCCCGATTTAGACCATTTATTTTAGATTGTATGTCATAACTCTCAACATTGCATCCACCTTCATCTTCCTCATCCGTGTCGAACAAAGTTACCGTGGCTGCCTTAGATTTTGTAACCTTTGATTCTACTGCCAGGTCTTTCTTTTGCACCGCCAGCTCTTGTAATTGTTCACCTAATTTAGTCAATTCTTGGACCGTATTGTTCTTATATTCTTGTCTCAAATCTTTTTGTAATAACTCAAGCTGCTGTTGCTGAGCCTGCAAACCCTCACTTACTTCCTGTTTTGTGTCCTGTACTTGCTTAAACAGCTGTGCTACATGTTCTAGAACTGTGGCTGCTGTTGTGTCTTGTTGAAACAGGTCGCGCTTCTTTGCTAGTTTTTGTTTCTCTTCTTTTGACAATGAGAGTTGTTTAAGAACTAACTTCTGCAGTTTATCTGTTTCGTCCTGTGTCATAGTCTCTGATGGTTGTATGTCTGCATTTATAAAACCTTGCAGTTAGTAATGGATACAATCCACCGGCGCCACCAGTAGGTGGTGCCGTTGGGCTACTTACCTCGACATACGAAGGCGGCGCTCCGTCCTGGGGAGGAGGAGGACCGGCTCCTTTTGTCTGTTTGGGCGGATCGAACGCAGTAGTTGTCTCCGCCCACATCACTCTCAGCACGTCCGCCAAGGGACGGCACGACTTCAATCTCCTTTTCAGCTCTGCTCTTCTTTTCTCCATTTTCTTCCGTTCCTCTGTAATCAATCCTTTATTTAACAATTAACGTTCTACATCCTGTTGGTTTCCAACCGTAACTTCCACCAGCGCTACCACAAGTGCCGTAAACTTTACCGAGTGGCAAAGCACGGTTTACATTCTCTCCTCCTCCTTTCAATCCACATTCACAAACTTCAATCAACTCACCTACCTTACCTTTCTTGTACCACGCTGATTGTCCCAGACGTGGCCATGCTTTACCAATCCAGTCCTTTGGTAATAACTGTACTTTTCCCGACATTTTATTCTACAATTAACAAATTATTCCAACAATAAACGTAGTTTCTTATGCCAATATTTTAATCACTACCCCCGCTCAAGATCGATGTCTCGCGTAACTGATAGCGATAGGCCTCTAAACCTGCTACTTTTTTTTGGGCTCTTATCAGCTTAGCCTCTATAACGTAGTTTCATATGCCAATTTTCACTGCTATCCCCGCTCAAGATGAGTATCCCGCGTAATTGATAGCAGTAGGCCTCTAAACCTGCTAATTTTTTTGGGCTCTTATCAGCTTAGCCTCTATAAGGTTTTATCAGCTCCCCAGTCTGACCACGTTTCCCCAGTAACGTTTTAATTTGCTTACCGCGTCCGGTTTGCAGGGAGATATCACCTACGTGGGTCCGTAGACCGTTTTAGAGCGTATTACGCGACGCGTGACTCTTTCAATTATTCTTATTCACAACTACGTTATTAATCAAACACAACAATGTATACTTATACGAGTTCCCTTCTACAGTCCACAGTCAAAATTGACCTAAATGAACCAATGCAAGGATCTTCCCCTTTGTTTCACTAAATTTGGAAAAATATGCCAATAGACTTACTTTGATCTCTTTAAAAAGGAGAGAATCAAAATAGTCTTACCTTATTTCAGTTTTGGGGCCCCAGGGAAAATCCAAACATCAGCCGTGGAGTATAGATCTGGCATGTCTACCGCAATATCTATTGAGACGGTCTGGTCTGTAATCCAGTCCGCGTTGACCAACGCTCCCCCTTCAGTCAACGTCCGGGGTCACCATTTGAAGAATTCTTTGGCTATTTCTTATTATTTATCAGCCAAATCCAGCGTGTTCGTTTGCTGTAAGAGTGGAGCGTTTAGCAGTCAACAATTACTACACTATATAACTAATAACACATACCAGTATAATGATGGCCAGGATTCGACGAGTTACAATCAAAAGATTTATTTCCCTAATACAAAATAATCTATACAGAGCTCTGGACGCCTGGGGCTAATGGTTACTCTCGCCGCTATCTCCCCAGACGTAACCACTAGCCCAGTCTTGTCCGTATTTAACACATCGCACATGAATAATACATGAATATGCAAGAAGAGGCGATGTCATCCTTCCTGAAGTCTTCTGATGGGGGGTTTAACGTAAAGTTCTCCTTATATGGTGTGTGCGCAGGGAGAGGCCGTTTTGTTTATCTTACACATTCCTGAGATTGGGCTTTGCATATGCTTTGCCAGAAAATGGAAACTTCACAACTAGTTTAGATGTTACCTGAAACTCAATAACTGACATGTTGTACAACAAACAAAACTTCTGCAATTCATCTTACATATGTAAAACTATAAAACCATTATTTTATAATTATAAAATATAAAAAAGTCTTCAAATATAAAAGTATAAAAATATAAAACCCTTCAGTATTAAGAGAAGAGAAACTGTTTCAGAGCCTATGTCTATGATGGTCGGGGGCCCCTTCAGGGTGGGGGCCCAAGGTAATTGCGGCCTGTTGCCTAATGGTAAGTCCGCCACTGATGGACATCATGCAGTCAGGGGGTCTATACATCTGTAAAAAAAGTTGTTGTATTCCAGTCGTGGATCATCTCGTATGATCCACTTATTTTTGAAGTAATACATGCATGGAATAACTGTTGTCCTGTGTAGTCTGTGCAATATTCAGTGTTAAGTCAAAATGGCCTTGACTTGCTAAGAAAATGTATACAATATTCTAAAATCTTCATTACCCAAAAAGGGTTAAATATGTGTTAGAAATGCATGTTTGTGTTTGACAACAGAGGGCGCTGCAGGTTAGTTGCAGAGTGAATGTCCTGTCTTTATTAGCCTTCATTACCCAGGTGTACCAGGTATTTAGCCTGGTATGTGAGAAAGTATAAGTTAAATGTATAAAATGTATAAGAATTAAGTTTAAAATGTTTATAAAACCTTTTAGCATTATGGTGACTACTTTGTTTGTTTGTTTGTAAGGTTTGCAACTTTATACTTCTTCTACTACAACTTCTAGTCGAGATGAGTCGAGCCAGTGTCCTCTTTTTCTTCTAGGTCATGTTCAAGTTGGATCAGTACTGGGTTTAAAAACAACTTGACCTTCAGTCCTGAGTCTTTGTCTGTCACTTGGTAGTTTACTTTCTTGATCAGTGGGTAATCTAGTGGTGTTGTTCTTGTAATTGGGTCAGAGAACACGAGGGTTAGATTGTTTCAAGAAACTTTTTCAACCTTTCGCCAGTGTCGAGAAGTAACTACATAGAAAATAGTACTCTAAATAAAACGTCCATGATAGAATAAAGGACTTTCAATAATTTCATCCTACTTTCACCACATTTCCTTGTGATAAATCGGCCTGATTTTTGAAGAGCACCTGGATTTTTAGAACGTTTAGAAACATTCAACCTCAACCCTGCGCAGCACTCGCTTTGTCTCTTTCTGTATTCGAAATAAAACTTTTGAGTAGTTGTACTTCGGTGTCCTTTCATTTTGTGGTATTCAGGATACAGTTTTCCAAAAAATGAGAAATACACTGTGGTTATTTGAAGAATTATTTGATGTCTCTGCAATTGAGACAAAACAGCAGCTCTGTACATATGATTTACAACTTCCACAAGATTAATTTACAATGAACTGGGCTACTTTAATGAACATGAATCAGGTCAGGTCAAAATCAAATGCTTTAAAACCGTAACTCAACCACTTGGCTCATGTAACAGAATACGTTACGACATACATTTTTTGTGCAAGTATTCAGTATTTTGTAACCAAATGCATTCCAAAGTAGTCTTGCTGCACTTTGCTCCGATCTGTTCAGTGCTGAAGTGTTCCATGTTCTCACGCCGCCGCAGCCTTTGAAATCTCTTTTACACTTACTCTCGACCTCCTTCCCAGCAGCCATCAGCCTTTCACCTTTCAGCAACGGCATTCTCACCAGGTATAAAAAGCTTTCCATTTTCTCTGTGTTGGTGCTTGCTCAGCCTTTCACTTTCAGTCAGCAGCCAGCCATTCTGTCCAGGGATGTCAACCCGTGACTGTCTTGAGGGTCTGGCGGAATCATTCATGATAAGTTTTCCTCTGCTTTGGTCATTTTGCTTTGGCGCATTTTTGCTGTAAGTAATTGCTCGACCTTCAAACCTTTAACTTACTTTAGCAAATCATGTGATCAAAGTGTACATCGATTACTCAAAGTTGTATTTTGATTGATTCTTGCACGTTTGAGTTAATCGTATTTGTCCTGCAACTCAGAAAACTCACATACCCCCCCGTCCCCATCCCTGTATTTAGTTGTGGTTATTTGATAAAAGTAGGCATCGAGCATGGGTAGAAGATGTAGGAAGCTTTGGCTGCTTGGCCCAACCCTAAGAACATCTGTTAATAGTTGAGAAGTCGTCAAAAGGCACAACAAGAAGTTAAATGTAAAATAATTGGCGAAAGAAATGAAAGAGGCAGCTTTAGACCTGGGTTTTGGAAAAAGTACTGTTGCAAAGGTAAAATGTAAACAAATTGACAGATGTGGCTTTTGGATCTGGGTTTTGGGTAAAGTACGGTCACACAGCTAAAATGCATAGGCATTGAAAGACAAATGACAGTTTGATACCTTTATTTTAATGGATAATCGTAGATGGCATAAAATTTAAGTCTCGTCTCACAGAATTGGCTTACTAGGTCCTGCCAGACACAAAACCAAATCCCAAACACACAAAATAAAGAAACACACATTGCAAATACAAAGTACAGATGCTTGGCCAGGGTTAAATCAGTGTGTTAAAATAAATATTGAAAGAAAGGGCCATGACAAAAAAAACGAAACAAAAACAAAAACATGGTGAAACTCATTGAGTTCAAAATGGTTCAAATTGACTAGATTTTCTATGAGGAAATAAAATCCTGCATCACAGAAGCACAGCCAGTTTCAGAGTTCAGAGAGCGAAAAGGAAGACTGATGAAGGATTTGCCCAGTGGTCCCAATACAAATCTAACACAGTGGCTGATGGACTAAAGTACATACTCTATACTTACAGAAGTGGCATGCAGGAAGATTCAACAGCATACACAAATACAAACGAAGTAAACATACAAGGATATATATAGTATTATGGACAACAATTTTAATATGGTTGTAAAAATTTGTCATCTGGACACTATTTTTAAAATTGACTTCGAACTTTGAAAACAGTGTCCAGACGACTACTTTAAACTTCTTTTTTCCATGGACCATTCATGGAAAAATTTGAGATTACATAATGTCAGTGTTAATGTGTTTTGGTTTAAATGGGAGCATAACCTACAGTTCAACCATGTAAACATGGTAACCATGGAATCCACAGTTGCTTGATAGTGTAACATGTGATGTCAGATGTGATGTCAGAGTTTAGAATGTTATGTTTTGAGTGCAGCTACAGCTGAATGTAAGTCATTCCTGGACTGCTGTCCGTCGTGAGCAGACGCAGAGAGGAGCTCCTGAACAGATTGTATCAAGTCCATAAAATTTAAGGGTCAACCCATGCTAAGGATTGTTCTGAAATGCCAGGCTGTTTTAAGCAGCCATGATCACTTCTAGCAGGTGGGTAATCTTTATAAATTAACATTTATAGAGAGTAAGATAATGTTTAAAATCCTCCCACAAACAATTTAACTTTGTACTCCTTCTCTCCATGACAGATATAGCAGACTGTAAGACATCCAGACAAACGGTGAATAAGATGTTTCTTCTAGTATGGTTGACTAACCCTATAGTTACAAAGCTAAAATGTAAAGACATTAACCAAAGAAGTGACAGAGGTTGCTTTTGGATATGAGTTCTGGGTAAAGTATTGTTGCAAATCTTAAATGTGAAGGTAGGCATATGGAGAATCAATGATTATAAACTGGTGCATCAGAGAGCTCATAAAATCCCTGCATGGTCCAACCCTAAGATCATTTGCTAATACTTGAGAAAAAGTCAAAAGGCAAAACGAAAAGTAAAGTATATGGCGAAAGAAGGGGCAAAAACAGCTTTGGATCTGTGTCTTGGGTAAAGAATGGATGCAAAGCTAAAATGAAAAAGAAATTCAAGAAAATCCAACATAAGCTCATCTGCTAATACTTGAGAAAAAGTCAAAAGGCAAAACGAGAAGTTAAATGTAAAGTAATTGGCGAAAGAAGTGAAAGAGGCAGCTTTAGATCTGGGTTTTGAGAAAAGAATGGATGCAAAGCAAAAATTAAAAAGAAAGTAAAGAAAACCCAACCGTAAGATCTTCTAATACTCGACAAAAGGCACAACGAGAAGTTAAATGTAAAAAAATTGACTGAAGAAGTGACAGAGGCTATTTTTGGATCTGGGTTTTGGGTAAAGAATGGATGCAAAGCTAAAGTAAAAAGACATTCAAGAAAACCTGACCCTAAGATCATCTACTACTACTTGACAAAAAGTCAAAAGGAAAACAAGAACTTAAATGTAAACTAAATGGCAAAAGAAGTGACAAAAGTAGCTTTGAGTCTTAGTTTTGGGTAAAGAAAGGTGGCAAAGCTAAAATTTAAAGGAACTGATGGAGGAAGTGACAGATCGCATTTGGATCTGGGTTTGGGCAAAGCACTGTTTCAAAGCTAAAATGTAAAGGAACTGACGGAGGAAGTGACAGATAGCTTTTGGATTTTCTAAATTGTGAAGGTAGCTGGAAGGAGGACGAAGCAGGGGCATATGGAGAATCAATGATTATAAACTGGTGCATCAGAGATCTCATACAATCCCTTGTGTCTCTGCATCACACTTAACTGGTGTGTGGCAGAACACAGGAAGGCAGTTGCCCAGAAATAGCACTGTCTTGTGATCTACAAGTTGATGCAGATGAATGAGATTCCCACTATCCCTCTTCTCCCCTTTCTGTTCCCTCAACCAAGAGAATGGGCCCGGCAGAATGAGTGGTGAAAGAAGAGACATAAACATTCAAGAAAATGTAGGAAGCTTTGGCTGCTTGGCCCATGGATGTATTAAATGAACTGGATAAGGTACGCCCCCTCTGTCTGTGGTCCCAGATTGATTTGTGGCCGTGCGAGGTACTGCAGCCTCTTGGAACCAGCCTTTTTCTAAAATTGCTCATTATAATTGCAGACAGTACTGAATTATTATCGGTATTTAAATAAAATAGAAGGAAATGTTCTTTTCTACCATTTCTAAAATCACCGAAATTACAGTTTTTATATGAAATGGGGGATTGTCGTCACGTGGCGCCCTAAAACAAAGATGGCAGCCTCCGTTTCAGGAAGTAAAACAAAGATGGCAGCCATCGTTTCAGGTAGTAAAACAAAGATGTCAGCCGCCGTATCAGGAAGTAAATGCGGAAGTAAGAAACTTTTTTGGGGTCATGCGCCAATGAGCACTCTCCATAGGGATAAACAGGACGGCCATCTTGGATTCATCTTCCAGGTTTTATTATAGTTCTATGGCTTGGCCCAACCCTAAGATCATCTGCTACTACTTGAGAAAAAGTCAAAAGGCACAATGAGAAGATAAATGTATAGCATATGGCGAAAGAAGTGTCAGAGATAAATTTGGATCTTGGTTTTGGGTAAAGAATGGATGCAAAGCTAAAATGTAAAGAAATTGACTGAAGACGCGACAGAGGCTATTTTTGGATCTGGGTTTTGGGTAAAGAATGGATGCAAAGCTAAATTGTAAAGAAATTCAAGAAAACCTGACCCTAAGATCATCTACTACTACTTGACAAAAAGTCAAAAGGAAAAACAAGAACTTACATGTAAACTAAATGGCAAAAGAAGTGACAAAAGTAGCTTTGAATCGGAGTATTGGGTAAAGAAAGGTGGCAAAGCTGAAATTTAAAGGAACTGATAGAGGAAGTGATGGGTAGCATTTGGATCTGGGTTTTGGGCAAAGCACTGTTTCAAAGCTAAAATTTTTGGATCTGGGTTTTAGATAAAGAATGGATGCAAAGCTAAATTATAAATAAATTCAAGAAAACCTGACCCTAAGATAATCTACTACTACTTGACAAAAAGTCAAAAGGAAAAACAAGAACTTAAATGTAAACTAAATGGCAACAGTGTCAAGGCTCAAGGTAGGAACCCAAACGCAGACACGGAACAGAGGTGGTAAAAAGAGAGACTTTCCAAGCTGGAGTTGACTGAAGCAAGCTGGAGCTGAATCTGGGCTGGAGGTTGCAGTACGGGAATCGGAGCAGACTGGAGCTGGAACAGGACTGGTGGTGTCAGGACTGCGATCGGAGCGGACTGAAGCTGGAGCAAAACAGGAGGCTGCAGAACGAGTATCTGGAACGGACAGGAAAAATGCAGGTAAGTACAAAAAAGGTCTTCTGATAGCAGGTAAGATGTAGCACTAACTGAAAGTAGTATTACGATCTGGCACTGAGGAGCTGGCTGGAGAGGCTTTTGTAGCCAGTTGATTGCTGAGTACTGGCAGCTGGGTTGACGCAGACGAGGCTCCTGCACACCTGTCCCCACTGTGAAAACCAGAGGGGTAGGAGACAGAGGCAGGCTTTCCAGGACAGGGCCGCCGCTTCCATAAAGCACGTAACGCACAGCGCGTAGGGCACCAAGTGCTCTGAGGGGGCACCACATCGGCTGTGCCATGGCCGCCTGGCCATGGCGAAAACGAGCGGTGCGCCGCATTCCGGCGCTCGCCAAAGTGAAGCGCATGCACGTAATTTAATAAAACCGCGACGCCAAGGGCTCTCTCTCTTTCCTCCTCGGCTCCTCCCTCAGAGAACAGGGATGGCCAAGACCCCAGGCAAAGTTTGAGAGAATGATGAAGACGAGAGAGAGTCAGCGGAGGAGCCTATTACCTGCCACTCTGCAGCTAACGTCTGACTCTGAGGCGTTTAGGGGACATTTGGTGCGTGGGCTTTTATTGCACTTAATCCGTGAATAAATGTGATGCCAATGATACATTCACAATGACAACAGTTCCTGTGCATTTCTTAAAGCTGAATAAACTATTTTTATTCATTTTTTGCAAAAAATAAATAAATAAATTGTAGTAGTTGGGGGGGGGGCACCATCAAGACATTTTGCATAGGGCACCAAAAAAGCTAGCAGCGGCCCTGCTCCAGGAGTAGCAAGGGAGGGCTGGGCTGCTGGAGGAGCTGTGACAAATAGAAGTGACAAAAGTAGCTTTGAATCTGGGGTTTGGGTAAAGAAAGGTGGCAAAGCTGAAATTTAAAGGAACTAATAGAGGAAGTGACGGGTAGCATTTGGATCTGGGTTTTGGGCAAAGCACTGTTTCAAAGCTAAAATGTAAAGACTCTGACGGAGGAATTGACAGAGGCTATTTTTGGATCTGGGTTTTGGGTAAAGAATGGATGCAAAGCTAAATTGTAAAGAAATTCAAGAAAACCTGACTCTAAGATCATCTACTACAACTTGAAAAAAAGTCAAAAGGAAAAACAAGAACTTAAATGTAAACTAAATGGCAAAAGAAGTGACAAAAGTAGCTTTGAATCTGAGTATTGGGTAAAGAAAGGTGGCAAAGCTGAAATTTAAAGGAACTGACGGAGGAAGTGGGGTGCACGGTGGCAGAGCGGCTAGAGCTCCTGCCTCTCAATAAGGAGATCGTGGGTTCGAATCCCAGACCACCCCAACATCGTGGTTTCGAATTCCGAACCACCCCAACATCACACGATCTCTCTGGGTGGAGTCTGCATGTCCTCCCCGTGTTACCGTGGGTTCTCTCCGGGTTCTCCGGCTTCCTCCCACCGTCCAAAGACATGACTGTGTAGGTTAATTGAGAACTCTAAATTGTCCCTAGTGAATGAATGTGAGAGTGAATGGTTGTCTGTCCATGTCTCTGTCTCTCTGTGTTAGCCCTGCGGCGAGTTGGCCACTGTCCAGGGTGTACCCCACCCAAGGCCCAAAGTCACTGGGATAGGCTCCAGTCACCCGCGACCCTGGGAACGGGAATAAGCGGTAGAAAATGAATGAATGAATGAATGACGGAGGAAGTGACAGATAGCTTTTGGATTTGTGTTTTGGGTAAAGTATTGTTGCAAATCTAAATTGTGAAGGTAGCTGGAAGGAGGACGAAGCAGGGGCATATGGAGAATCAATGATTATAAACTGGTGCATCAGAGATCTCATACAATCCCTTGTGTCTCTGCATCACACTTAACTGGTGTGTGGCATAACACAGGAAGGCAGTTGCCCAGAAATAGCACTGTCTTGTGATCTACAAGTTGATGCAGATGAATGAGATTCCCACTATCCCTCTTCACCCCTTTCTGTTCCCTCAACCAAGAGAATGGGCCCGGCAGAATGAGTGGTGCTTGGCCCAACCCTAAGATCATCCGCTAATACTTGAGAAAAAGTCAAACGGAAAAACGAGAAGTTAAATGTATATGGCGAAAGAAATGGAAGAGATACATTTCGATCTGGGTTTTGGGTAAAGAAAGATGGCAAAGCCGAAATTTAAAGGAACTCATAGAGGAAGTGACGGGTAGCATTTGGATCTGGGTTTTGGGCAAAGCACTGTTTCAAAGCTAAAATGTAAAGAAACTGACGGAGGAAGTGACAGAGGTTATTTTTTGATCTGGGTTTTGGGTAAAGAATGGATGCAAAGCTAAATTGTAAAGATATTCAAGAAAACCTGACCCTAAGATCATCTACTACTACTTGACAAAAAGTCAAAAGGAAATACAAGAACTTAAATGTAAACTAAATGGCAAAAGAAGTGACAAAAGTAGCTTTGAATCTGAGTATTGGGTAAAGAAAGGTGGCAAAGCTGAAATTTAAAGGAACTGATAGAGGAAGTGACGGGTAGCATTTGGATCTGGGTTTTGGGTAAAGCACTGTTTCAAAGCTAAAATGTAAAACATGTAAGAAAGGTGGCAAAGCTAAAATTTAAAGGAACTGACGGAGGAAGTGACAGATAGCTTTTGGATTTGTGTTTTGGGTAAAGTATTGTTGCAAATCTAAATTGTGAAGGTAGCTGGAAGGAGGACGAAGCAGGGGCATATGGAGAATCAATGATTATAAACTGGTGCATCAGAGATCTCGTACAATCCCTTGTGTCTCTGCATCACACTTAACTGGTGTGTGGCATAACACAGGAAGGCAGTTGCCCAGAAATAGCACTGTCTTGTGATCTACAAGTTGATGCAGATGAATGAGATTCCCACTATCCCTCTTCACCCCTTTCTGTTCCCTCAACCAAGAGAATGGGCCCGGCAGAATGAGTGGTGCTTGGCCCAACCGTAAGATCATCTGCTAATACTTGAGAAAAAGTCAAAAGGCAAAACGGGAAGTTAAATGTAAAGTATATGGCAAAAGAAGGGGCAAAGACAGCTTTGGATCTGTGTTTTGGGTAAAGAATGGATACAAGAATGGAAAATGTAGGAAGCTTTGGCTGCTTGGCCCAACCCTAAGATCATCCGCTAATACTTGAGAAAAAGTCAAACGGAAAAACGAGAAGTTAAATGTATATGGTGAAAGAAATGGAAGAGATAAATTTCGATCTGGGTTTTGGGTAAAGAATGGATGCAAAGGTAAAATGTAAACAAATTCAAGAAAACCTGACCCTAAGATCATCTACTACTACTTGACAAAAAGTCAAAAGGAAAAACAAGAATTTAAATGTAAACTAAATAGCAAAAGAAGTGACAAAAGTAGCTTTGAATCTGAGTTTTGGGCAAAGCTGAAATTTACAGGAACTGATAGAGAAAGTGACGGGTAGCATTTGGATCTGGGTTTTGGGTAAAGCACTGTTTCAAAGCTAAAATGTAAAGAAACTGACGGAGGAAGTGACAGAGGCTATTTTTGGATCTGGGTTTTGGGTAAAGAATGGATGCAAAGCTAAATTGTGAAGAAATTCAAGAAAACCTGACCCTAAGATCATCTACTACTACTTGACAAAAAGTCAAAAGGAAAAACAAGAACTTAAATGTAAACTAAATGGCAAAAGAAGTGACAAAAGTAGCTTTGAATCTGAGTTTTGGGTAAAGAAAGGTGGCAAAGCTGAAAATTAAAGGAACTGATGAAGGAAGTGACAGATAGCATTTGGATCTGGGTTTTGGGTAAAGTATTGTTGCAAATCTAAATTGTGAAGGTAGCTGGAAGGAGGACGAAGCAGGGGCATATGAAGAATCAATGATTATAAACTGGTGCATCAGAGATCTCATACAATGCCTTGTGTCTCTGCATCACACTTAACTGGTGTGTGGCATAACACAGGAAGGCAGTTGCCCAGAAATAGCACTGTCTTGTGATCTACAAGTTGATGCAGATGCGTGAGATTCCCACTATCCCTCTTCACCCCTTTCTGTTCCCTCAACTAAGAGAATGGGCCCGGCAGAATGAGTGATGCTTGGCCCAACCCTAAGATCATCCGTTAATACTTGAGAAAAAGTCAAACGGAAAAACGAGAAGTTAAATGTATATGGCGAAAGAAATGGAAGAGATAAATTTCGATCTGGGTTTTGGGTAAAGAATGGATGCAAAGCTAAAATGTAAACAAATTCAAGAAAACCTGACCCTAAGATCATCTACTACTACTTGACAAAAAGTCAAAAGGAAATACAAGAACTTAAATGTAAACTAAATGGCAAAAGAAGTGACATAAGTAGCTTTGAATCTGAGTTTTGGGTAAAGAAAGATGGCAAAGCCGAAATTTAAAGGAACTCATAGAGGAAGTGACGGGTAGCATTTGGATCTGGGTTTTGGGCAAAGCACTGTTTCAAAGCTAAAATGTAAAGAAACTGACGGAGGAAGTGACAGAGGCTATTTTTTGATCTGGGTTTTGGGTAAAGAATGGATGCAAAGCTAAATTGTAAAGATATTCAAGAAAACCTGACCCTAAGATCATCTACTACTACTTGACAAAAAGTCAAAAGGAAATACAAGAACTTAAATGTAAACTAAATGGCAAAAGAAGTGACAAAAGTAGCTTTGAATCTGAGTTTTGGGTAAAGAATTGATGCAAAGCTAAAATTAAAAAGAAATCAAAGAAAATCCAACACAAGATTATCTGCTAATACTTGAGAAAAAGTCAAAAGGCACAACGAGAAGTTAAATGTAAAATAATTGGCGAAAGAAGTGAAAGAGGCAGCTTTAGATCTGGGTTTTGGAAAAAGTACTGTTGCAAAGGTAAAATGTAAACAAATTGACAGAAGTGGCTTTTGGATCTGGGTTTTGGGTAAAGTACGGTCGCACAGCTAAAACGCATAAGCATTGAAAGACAAATGACAGTTTGATACCTTTATTTTAATGGATAATCGTAGATGGCATAAAATGTAAGTCTCGTCTCTCAGAATTGGCTTACTAGGTCCTGCCAGACACAAAACCAAATCCCAAACACAGAATATAAAGAAACACACATTGCAAATACAAAGTACAGATGCTTGGCCGGGGTTAAATCAATGTGTTAATATAAATATTGAAAGAAAGGGCCATGACAGAAAAAAAAATAAAATAAAAAATATGGTGAAACTCATTAAGTTCAAAATGGCTTAAATTGACCAGATTTTCTATGAGGAAATAAAATCCTGCATCACAGAAGCACAGCCAGTTTCAGAGTTCAGAGAGCGAAAAGGAAGACTGATGAAGGATTTGCCCAGTGGTCCAAATACAAATCTAACACAGTGGCTGATGGACTAAAGTGCATACTCTATACTTACAGAAGTGGCATGCAGGAAGATTCAACAGCATACACAAATACAAATGAAGTAAACATACAAGGATATATATAGTATTATGGACAATTTTAATATGGTTGTAAAAATTTGTCATCTGGACACTATTTTTAAAATTGACTTCAAACTTTAATAAACAGTGTCCAGACAACTACTTTAAACTTCTTTTTTCTTTTTTCCATGGACCATTCATGGAAAAATTTGAGATTACATAATGTCAGTGTTAATGTGTTTTGGTTTAAATGGGAGCATAACCTGCAGTTCAACCATGTAAACATGGTAACCATGGAATCCACAGTTGCTTGATAGTGTAACATGTGATGTCAGATGTGATGTCAGAGTTTAGAATGTTATGTTTTAAGTGCAGCTACAGCTGAATGTAAGTCATTCCTGGACTGCTGGCCGTCTTGAGCAGATGCAAAGAGGAGCTCCTGAAGGGATTGTATCAAGTCCATAAAATTTAAGGTTCAACCCATCCTAAGGATTGTTCTGAAATGCCAGGCTGTTTTAAGCAGCCATGATCACTTCTAGCAGGTGGGTAATCTTTAGAAATTAACATTTATAGAAAGTGAGATGGTGCTTAAAATCCTCCCACTAACAATTTAACTTTGTACTCCTTCTCTCCATGACAGATATAGCAGAATGTAAGACATCCAGACAAACGGTGAGTAAGATGTTTCTTCAAGTATGGTTGACTAACCCTATAGTTACAAAGCTAAAATGTAAAGACATTAACCAAAGTAGTGACAGAGGTTGCTTTTGGATATGGGGTCTGGGTAAAGTATTGTTGCAAATCTAAAATGTGAAGGTAGCTGGAAGGAGGACGAAGCAGGGGCATATGGAGAATCAATGATTATAAACTGGTGCATCAGAGATCTCATACAATCCCTTGTGTCTCTGCATCACACTTAACTGGTGTGTGGCAGAACACAGGAAGGCAGTTGCCCAGAAATAGCACTGTCTTGTAATCTACAAGTTGATGCAGATGAATGAGATTACCACTATCCCTCTTCACCCCTTTCTGTTCTCTCAACCAAGAGAATGGGCCCGGCAGAATGAGTGGTGCTTGGCCCAACCCTAAGATCATCTGCTAATACTTGAGAAAAAGTCAAAAGGCAAAACGAGAAGTTAAATGTAAAGTATATGCAAAAGAAGGGGCAAAGACAGCTTTGGATCTGTGTTTTGGGTAAAGAATGGATACAAGAATGGAAAATGTAGGAAGCTTTGGCTGCTTGGCCCAACCCTAAGATCATCCACTAATACTTGAGAAAAAGTCAAATGGAAAAACGAGAAGTTAAATATATATGGCGAAAGAAATGGAAGACATAAATTTCGATCTGGGTTTTGGGTAAAGAATGGATGCAAACCTAAAATGTAAACAAATTCAAGAAAACCTGACCCTAAGATCATCTGCTACTACTTGACAAAAAGTCAAAAGGAAATACAAGAACTTAATGTAAACTAAATGGCAAAAGAAGTGACAAAAGTAGCTTTGAATCTGAGTTTTGGGTAAAGAAAGGTGGCAAAGCTGAAAATTAAAGGAACTGATGAAGGAAGTGACAGATAGCATTTGGATCTGGGTTTTGGGTAAAGTATTGTTGCAAATCTAAATTGTGAAGGTAGCTGGAAGGAGGACGAAGCAGGGGCATATGAAGAATCAATGATTATAAACTGGTGCATCAGAGATCTCATACAATCCCTTGTGTCTCTGCATCACACTTAACTGGTGTGTGGCATAACACAGGAAGGCAGTTGCCCAGAAATAGCACTGTCTTGTGATCTACAAGTTGATGCAGATGAATGAGATTCCCACTATCCCTCTTCACCCCTTTCTGTTCCCTCAACCAAGAGAATGGGTCCGGCAGAATGAGTGATGCTTGGCCCAACCCTAAGATCATCCGTTAATACTTGAGAAAAAGTCAAACGGAAAAACGAGAAGTTAAATGTATATGGCGAAAGAAATGGAAGAGATAAATTTCGATCTGGGTTTTGGGTAAAGAATGGATGCAAAGCTAAAATGTAAACAAATTCAAGAAAACCTGACCCTAAGATCATCTACTACTACTTGACAAAAAGTCAAAAGGAAAAACAAGAACTTAAATGTAAACTAAATGGCAAAAGAAGTGACAAAAGTAGCTTTGAATCTGAGTATTGGGTAAAGAAAGGTGGCAAAGCTAAAATTTAAAGGAACTGACGGAGGAAGTGACAGATAGCTTTTGGATTTGTGT
>CM033630.1:35064003-35259003 GCA_019453435.1 Rhinogobius similis | reverse complement strand
AAGAATGGATGCAAAGCTAAATTGTGAAGAAATTCAAGAAAACCTGACCCTAAGATCATCTACTACTACTTGACAAAAAGTCAAAAGGAAAAACAAGAACTTAAATGTAAACTAAATGGCAAAAGAAGTGACAAAAGTAGCTTTGAATCTGAGTTTTGGGTAAAGAAAGGTGGCAAAGCTGAAGATTAAAGGAACTAATACAGGAAGTGACGCGTAGCATTTGGATCTGGGTTTTTGGCAAAGAATGGATGCAAAGCTAAATTGTGAAGAAATTCAAGAAAACCTGACCCTAAGATCATCTACTACTACTTGACAAAAAGTCAAAAGGAAAAACAAGAACTTAAATGTAAACTAAATGGCAAAAGAAGTGACAAAAGTAGCTTTGAATCTGAGTTTTGGGTAAAGAAAGGTGGCAAAGCTGAAGATTAAAGAAACTAATACAGGAAGTGACGCGTAGCATTTGGATCTGGGTTTTTGGCAAAGAATGGATGCAAAGCTAAATTGTGAAGAAATTCAAGAAAACCTGACCCTAAGATCATCTACTACTACTTGACAAAAAGTCAAAAGGAAAAACAAGAACTTAAATGTAAACTAAATGGCAAAAGAAGTGACAAAAGTAGCTTTGAATCTGAGTTTTGGGTAAAGAAAGGTGGCAAAGCTGAAATTTAAAGGAACTAATAGAGGAAGAAACGGGTAGCATTTGGATCTGGGTTTTGGGTAAAGCACTGTTTCAAAGCTAATATGTAAAAATATGTAAGAAAGGTGGCAAAGCTAAAATTTAAAGGAACTGACGGAGGAAGTGACAGATAGATTTTGGATTTGTGTTTTGGGTAAACTAATGTTGCAAATCTAAATTGTAAAGATAGCTGGAAGGAGGACGAAGCAGGGGCATATGGAGAATCAATGATTATAAACTGGTGCATCAGAGATCTCATACAATCCCTTGTGTCTCTGCATCACACTTAACTGGTGTGTGGCATAACACAGGAAGGCAGTTGCCCAGAAATAGCACTGTCTTGTGATCTACAAGTTGATGCAGATGAATGAGATTCCCACTATCCCTCTTCACCCCTTTCTGTTCTCTCAACCAAGAGAATGGGCCCGGCAGAACGAGTGGTGCTTGGCCCAACCCTAAGATCATCTGCTAATACTTGAGAAAAAGTCAAACGGAAAAACGAGAAGTTAAATGTATACAGTGATCCCTCGTTTATCGCGGGAGTTGCGTTCCAAAAATAACACGCGAAAAGTGAAATCCGTGAAGTAGTCACAGCTTTATTTTTTATTATTTTACAATGCAATACTGAACTATGGAATGAAACCAAAAATCAAAACCTGTTTTAAAGCCCAAAATTTGTTTAAAACAATAATTTTAATATAGTAATACCAGGTTGGAAACATTGTCACTGGTGTATTTCACAGTCTGTGCCTCTTGGTCCTGACTCCGCCCCCTGTAGCCTCTGTTTCTACTGAAGACGCAGTCTTGGAGTCTTTCTCCGAGAGAAGAACATTGTTATGGGTAGTTGTTGGCGCTCTTTCTTTTTCTGAGCAAGAAGATTTTTATAAACGGATATGCCACCTTCGATTATATTTGAGAACTGCAACGAACGACTCGTCAAAGGGTCCCGTTCTTGTGCGTGCGCTGAAGTTCAGTGGATGCACTGTAAAAATATCCGAACTGTACAAATATCCGCACTGTAAAAAAAATCCGTGAAGCAGCGAAGCCGTGAAAGATGAAACGCAATAGAGCGAGGGATCACTGTATGGCGAAAGAAATGGAAGAGATAAATTTCGATCTGGGTTTTGGGTAAAGAATGGATGCAAAGCTAAAATGTAAACAAATTCAAGAAAACCTGACCCTAAGATCATCTACTACTACTTGACAAAAAGTCAAAAGGAAAAACAAGAACTTAAATGTAAACTAAATGGCAAAAGAAGTGACAAAAGTAGCTTTGAATCTGAGTATTGGGTAAAGAAAGGTGGCAAAGCTGAAATTTAAAGGAACTGATAGAGGAAGTGACGGGTAGCATTTGGATCTGGGTTTTGGGCAAAGCACTGTTTCAAAGCTAACATGTAAAGAAACTGACGGAGGAAGTGACAGAGGCTATTTTTGGATCTGGGTTTTGTGTAAAGAATCGATGCAAAGCTAAATTGTAAAGAAATTCAAGAAAACCTGACCCTAAGATCATCTACTACTTGACAAAAAGTCAGAAGGAAAAACAAGAACTTACATGTAAACTAAATGGCAAAAGAAGTGACAAAAATAGCTTTGAATCTGAGTTTTGGGTAAAGAAAGGTGGCAAAGCTGAAATTTAAAGGAACTGATGAAGGAAGTGACAGATAGCATTTGGATCTGGGTTTTGGGCAAAGCACTGTTTCAAAGCTAAAATCAAAAGAAACTGACGAAGGAAGTGGCACAGGTTATTTTTGGATCTGGGTTTTGGGTAAAGAATGGATGCAAAGCTAAATTGTGAAGAAATTCAAGAAAACCTGACCCTAAGATCATCTACTACTACTTGACAAAAAGTCAAAAGGAAAAACAAGAACTTAAATGTAAACTAAATGGCAAAAGAAGTGACAAAAGTAGCTTTGAATCTGAGTTTTGGGTAAAGAAAGGTGGCAAAGCTGAAGATTAAAGGAACTAATACAGGAAGTGACGCGTAGCATTTGGATCTGGGTTTTTGGCAAAGAATGGATGCAAAGCTAAATTGTGAAGAAATTCAAGAAAACCTGACCCTAAGATCATCTACTACTACTTGACAAAAAGTCAAAAGGAAAAACAAGAACTTAAATGTAAACTAAATGGCAAAAGAAGTAACAAAAGTAGCTTTGAATCTGAGTTTTGGGTAAAGAAAGGTGGCAAAGCTGAAGATTAAAGGAACTAATACAGGAAGTGACGCGTAGCATTTGGATCTGGGTTTTTGGCAAAGAATGGATGCAAAGCTAAATTGTGAAGAAATTCAAGAAAACCTGACCCTAAGATCATCTACTACTACTTGACAAAAAGTCAAAAGGAAAAACAACAACTTAAATGTAAACTAAATGGCAAAAGAAGTGACAAAAGTAGCTTTGAATCTGAGTTTTGGGTAAAGAAAGGTGGCAAAGCTGAAATTTAAAGGAACTAATAGAGGAAGAAACGGGTAGCATTTGGATCTGGGTTTTTGGAAAAACACTGTTTCAAAGCTAATATGTAAAAATATGTAAGAAAGGTGGCAAAGCTAAAATTTAAAGGAACTGACGGAGGAAGTGACAGATAGCTTTTGGATTTGTGTTTTGGGTAAAGTAATGTTGCAAATCTAAATTGTGAAGGTAGCTGGAAGGAGGACGAAGCAGGGGCATATGGAGAATCAATGATTATAAACTGGTGCATCAGAGATCTCATACAATCCCTTGTGTCTCTGCATCACACTTAACTGGTGTGTGGCATAACACAGGAAGGCAGTTGCCCAGAAATAGCACTGTCTTGTGATCTACAAGTTGATGCAGATGAATGAGATTCCCACTATCCCTCTTCACCCCTTTCTGTTCTCTCAACCAAGAGAATGGGCCCGGTAGAACGAGTGGTGCTTGGCCCAACCCTAAGATCATCTGCTAATACTTGAGAAAAAGTCAAAAGGCAAAACGGGAAGTTAAATGTAAAGTATATGGCAAAAGAAGGGGCAAAGACAGTTTTGGATCTGTGTTTTGTGTAAAGAATGGATACAAGAATGGAAAATGTAGGAAGATTTTGCTGCTTGGCCCAACCCTAAGATCATCCGCTAATACTTGAGAAAAAGTCAAACGGAAAAACGAGAAGTTAAATGTATATGGCGAAAGAAATGGAAGAGATAAATTTCGATCTGGGTTTTGGGTAAAGAATGGATGCAAAGCTAAAATGTAAACAAATTCAAGAAAACCTGACCCTAAGATCATCTACTACTACTTGACAAAAAGTCAAAAGGAAAAACAAGAACTTAAATGTAAACTAAATGGCAAAAGAAGTGACAAAAGTAGCTTTGAATCTGAGTTTTGGGTAAAGAAAGGTGGCAAAGCTGAAGATTAAAGGAACTAATACAGGAAGTGACGCGTAGCATTTGGATCTGGGTTTTTGGCAAAGAATGGATGCAAAGCTAAATTGTGAAGAAATTCAAGAAAACCTGACCCTAAGATCATCTACTACTACTTGACAAAAAGTCAAAAGGAAAAACAAGAACTTAAATGTAAACTAAATGGCAAAAGAAGTGACAAAAGTAGCTTTGAATCTGAGTTTTGGGTAAAGAAAGGTGGCAAAGCTGAAATTTAAAGGAACTAATAGAGGAAGAAACGGGTAGCATTTGGATCTGGGTTTTGGGTAAAGCACTGTTTCAAAGCTAATATGTAAAAATATGTAAGAAAGGTGGCAAAGCTAAAATTTAAAGGAACTGACGGAGGAAGTGACAGATAGCTTTTGGATTTGTGTTTTGGGTAAAGTAATGTTGCAAATCTAAATTGTGAAGGTAGCTGAAAGGAGGACGAAGCAGGGGCATATGGAGAATCAATGATTATAAACTGGTGCATCAGAGATCTCATACAATCCCTTGTGTCTCTGCATCACACTTAACTGGTGTGTGGCATAACACAGGAAGGCAGTTGCCCAGAAATAGCACTGTCTTGTGATCTACAAGTTGATGCAGATGAATGAGATTCCCACTATCCCTCTTCACCCCTTTCTGTTCCCTCAACCAAGAGAATGGGCCCGGCAGAATGAGTGATGCTTGGCCCAACCCTAAGATCATCCGTTAATACTTGAGAAAAAGTCAAAAGGCAAAACGGGCAGTTAAATGTAAAGTATATGGCAAAAGAAGGGGCAAAGACAGTTTTGGATCTGTGTTTTGGGTAAAGAATGGATTCAAGAATGGAAAATGTAGGAAGATTTTGCTGCTTGGCCCAACCCTAAGATCATCCACTAATACTTGAGAAAAAGTCAAACGGAAAAACGAGAAGTTAAATGTATATGGCGAAAGAAATGGAAGAGATAAATTTCGATCTGGGTTTTGGGTAAAGAATGGATGCAAAGCTAAAATGTAAACAAATTCAAGAAAACCTGACCCTAAGATCATCTACTACTACTTGACAAAAAGTCAAAAGGAAAAACAAGAATTTAAATGTAAACTAAATAGCAAAAGAAGTGACAAAAGTAGCTTTGAATCTGAGTTTTGGGCAAAGCTGAAATTTACAGGAACTGATAGAGAAAGTGACGGGTAGCATTTGGATCTGGGTTTTGGGTAAAGCACTGTTTCAAAGCTAAAATGTAAAGAAACTGACGGAGGAAGTGACAGAGGCTATTTTTGGATCTGGGTTTTGGGTTAAGAATGGATGCAAAGCTAAATTGTAAAGAAATTCAAGAAAACCTGACCCTAAGATCATCTACTACTACTTGACAAAAAGTCAAAAGGAAAAACAAGAACTTAAATGTAAACTAAATGGCAAAAGAAGTGACAAAAGTAGCTTTGAATCTGAGTTTTGGGTAAAGAAAGGTGGCAAAGCTGAAATTTAAAGGAACTAATAGAGGAAGTGACAGATAGCATTTGGATCTGGGTTTTGGGCAAAGCACTGTTTCAAAGCTAAAATGTAAAGAAACTGATGAAGGAAGTGACACAGGTTATTTTTGGATCTGGGTTTTGGGTAAAGAATGGATGCAAAGCTAAAATGTAAACGAATTCAAGAAAACCTGACCCTAAGACTACTACTACTTGACAAAAAGTCAAAAGGAAATACAAGAACTTAAATGTAAACTAAATGGCAAAAGAAGTGACAAAAGTAGCTTTGAATCTGAGTATTGGGTAAAGAAAGGTGGCAAAGCTGAAATTTAAAGGAACTGATAGAGGAAGTGACAGATAGCTTTTGGATTTGTGTTTTGGGTCAAGTATTGTTGCAAATTTAAATTGTGAAGGTAGCTGGAAGGAGGACGAAGCAGGGGCATATGGAGAATCAATGATTATAAACTGGTGTATCAGAGATCTCATACAATCCCTTGTGTCTCTGCATCACACTTAACTGGTGTGTGGCAGAACACAGGAAGGCAGTTGCCCAGAAATAGCACTGTCTTGTGATCTACAAGTTGATGCAGATGAATGAGATTCCCACTATCCCTCTTCACCCCTTTCTGTTCCCTCAACCAAGAGAATGGGCCCGGCAGAAAGAGTGGTGCTTGTATAGCAATATTATTTTTTAGTGAACATTCTCAAAACATTACATCCCAGTACTAGTTGTCCCAGGGCAGAAAGACCAAATGATCATTGGAACTAACGTCATTAAGCATCTTCTCAAACAGCTCAAGCAGTCCACACAGTTTTGGCAAGTCCTAAGCAGACCCGAGTCACCAGAATCCCCTGAGATTATGCAGTTTCTTAACATGTTGTCTGGCATTAACAGGTGGAGAGGAGACAGCATTCCTGATGTTATTGGGACTGCCAAGCTGACCAAGGCTGTGACACTCCAACCCAGACAGGAACACCTTGTGTGGAGCAAGTTGCTGCATACTCTGTCCTCTCTGAAGGCAGTGCTGTACTGGTTGAGCCGCCAAAGAGCCCCGCCCACAAAAATGACATCATTGTGTGCAGGTCTGTATCCAACATGCATGGTGATAGGTGGATCCCAGTTAGAATGCTAAACACCTCAAACAAACCAATCACTCTGAGGCGCAACACAAAAATTGCAGAGGTGTCTGCTTGCATCGCTATTGAGGATCTGGAGGTGAATAAGGGAGATGCTGAATCATTGGAAGCAAAAAATCAAGCAGTGTCATGTGAGCAAGCGGGTCATACTTACAGCCACAAAGACACTTTAGCTAAGCTTGGGCTCGAAAATTTGGATATTGATTCATGTGAGGTGTCGCCCTATTGGAAAAGTCAGCTCATGCAGCTCATTCAAAAGTATGAGGATGTCTTTTCAAAAAACAAACTTGACTGTGGCTCAGCTAAAGACATTGTTCATAGAATTCATTTGTCTGACACCCGCCCATTTAGACTCCCGTACCGCAGAGTCCCCCCTGGGCAGTACCACAAGCTCAGAGAAGTCATCTCAGAAATGGAAGAATTAGAAATCATCCGCAAATCAAACAGTGAATGGGCCTCGCCGTTGGTCCTTGTGTGGAAAAAGAACGGTGATTTAAGGATCTGTGTGGATTACCGCTGGTTAAATGCGCGTACAATCAAGGACGCTCACCCATTGCCCCACCAATCGGACTGTCTGGCAGCCCTCGGAGGAAGCGCTATTTTCAGTGCGATGGATCTCACCTCCGGCTTCTATAATATCGCCATGGCTGAAGAGGACAAGAAGCTCACCGCATTCACACCCCCATGGGCCTTTACGAATTCAACAGGCTACCGCAAGGCTTATGTAACAGCCCCGCCAGTTTCATGCGGCTCATGATGAGTATTTTCGGGGACCAGAACTTGTTGACGCTTCTCTGTTATTTGGATGATGTCCTTGTTTATGCGCCCGACGAAGCAGAAGCACTAAAAAGGCTGCAAATGGTCTTCAGCCGGTTGAGAGCTCATGGACTAAAGCTAGCTCCTAAAAAGTGCCAGTTCATCAGAAGGAGTGTTAAGTTTCTCGGACATGTTGTGGATGGACATGGGGTTTCAACTGATCCTGATAAAATCAAAGCCATCACCTCAATGACCGAGGCAGACCTCATGATGGAGGATGGTGTAACGCCTTCGCAAAAGAAAATTAAGTAATTCCTCGGCATGTCACTGTATTATCAGCAGTTCATTCAAGATTGTTCCAGTATTGCCAAGCCCCTCTTCAAACTCACCGCTGCCCCAAAAGGGAGGAAAGGGAACACACGTGGTGCTGCTGCATTCAAAAAGTTACATGCAAACGATTGGAAACAAGAACACAAAGAGTCATTCGAAAGACTAAAAGCTGCCCTTTTAGAGTCTGTTGTCCTAGCTCACCCAGATTTCAGCAGGCCGTTCATTCTGTCTACAGATGCCTCAACAGATGGATTAGGTGCTGTATTATCTCAGGTCCAGGATGGAGAGACAAAAGCACGGCCTGTTGCATTCGCCAGTAAAGCGCTCACTCGCGCCCAGAGCAAATACCCAGCCCATCGGTTAGAGTTTTTGGCGCTAAAATGGTCAGTCTGCGATAAGTTCAGCCATTGGCTTAAAGGAAACATGTTTACCGTCTGGACGGATAATAATCCCCTGACCTATATCCTCACGAAACCAAAACTTGACGCTTGTGAGCAAAGGTGGGTTTCAGCATCAAATACATACCTGGCAGTAAGAACATAGTCGCAGATGCCTTAAGCCGCCAACCCTTTGTCAAAGGCGTTTCCCAAAGGCTTGTAACGGAGCCCTATGAATGTTTGTTGAGGGAGTCAGAGCAACTCAGGGAGGACACGGTTCAGGAAGTGTTTAGGGCAAGTACAGACTATCATGAGGCAAACTGCCTCCAGCTTGCACAGTGTTTAACACAACGGTCACTGAGTAATGAAGAAGTGTCGGCTGTTTTGTCAGGTCAGCTAGAAGAAGATCAGAGCTCAGCGCAAAGGGCATTCACTTGGTTAGCTCAGGACCTAGAGAACCTTGTGCCCCCAGGCCAAGTCACCTTACCTGTGTTTTCTGTTCAGGAGCTCCAAGATGCGCAACAAAATGACACCACCATCTCTCAGGTCATTCCATTTGTCACACGTCACAGGCGGCCATCAAGAAGGGAGAAGTCCGGGTTGTCCCAAAGAGCCCTGAAACTTCTCAAGCAATGGGAGAAACTAAAAATGCTTGACAACATTCTGTACAGAGTGTGTTGGGACCTTACAACAGGCAAGAAATGCCATCAGTATGTCACTCCCTTGTCCCTGGTTGGCCAAGTCCTCCATGGTGTGCACAATGACGCTGGGCATCAGGGCCAGAGCCGGACTTGCCTGGCAGCGCTTCTTCTGGCTCAATATGGAGCATAGTGTCCGTGAGTACGTCAAGTGCTGCAAACGCTGCGTTGTGAGTAAAACTCTTGAACCTGAGGGAAGAGCCCCACTCGAAAGTATCAAAACCACAAGCCCCTTAGCGTTAGTGTGTCTTGATTTCTGGTCGGCTGAGGACGCAAAAGGTCGGAGTCTAGATGTGTTAGTTGTAACTGACCATTTCACCAAAATGGCCCACGCGTTCCAGTGCCCTGATCAGTCAGCAAAACAGGTAGCCCGTCAGCTCTGGGACAGATACTTCTGCGTCTACGGCTTCCCACAGAGAGTCCACGCAGACCAAGGCGCAAACTTTGAGAGCGAGCTCATTCAGGAACTACTGAAAATATCTGGAGTAAAGAAATCAAGGACAACGCCTTATCATCCTATGGGCAATGGGCAGACCGAAAGGTTCAATAGGACGTTGGGAAATATGATCAGAGCCTTGCCTCCCCGTGATAAGAGTAAATGGCCGCAGATGCTCCAGACACTTACATTTGCCTACAACTGTACAGCCCATGAGTCAACCGGGTTTGCACCGTTTTATCTGATGTTTGGTCGGATACCTAGACTACCGGTCGATGTCATGTTTCACACCGCAGAAAGAGACAATGAAATCACTGACTATGATAGCTATGTCAAAAAGATAAGAGACAACCTCAAAGAGGCCCTCGCTGTGGCCCAAGCAAACACTGATGCCAGTCAGCGGCGCCAAGCCCGCTTGTACAACTTGAGAGTCAAAGGCACAGACATTGAGGAAGGTGACCGGGTTCTCTTGGCAAACAAGTGTGAGCGCGGCCATAGAAAGCTTGCTGACAAGTGGTGTCCTACTGTTTACACTGTTGTATCTAAAGATCCAAAGTGTCATACTTACCGTATAAGGAACACAGCCACTGGGCAAGAGAAAGTCGTTCACCGAAACCTGCTCCTGTCAGCCAACTTCCTGCCACTTGAGCTTGACGATGAGCAAGAATCTGTGTCTTCTTTTGATTCCACCCCTGAACAAAGCAGTGCGAACAGTGTCAGTCTGGACCCATCAGTTGTTGATTCGCAGAACAGCGCAGTTAATCGCACCGCTGAGTGGGTTGAGAAAACAGTGTCGGAAGGTTCCCTTTCCAGTTTATGCCCTTCCCAGGCGGTCTCAGATCTGGTCAATGTGTCATGTGTTGAATCTCCTGCTGAAGGTTTTCAAGAGGCCGAAAGTACTCACCACGAAGCCCAAGGCAATGTGGAGAGTCTCGGAGAAAGGGTTAATGACATTGTTGACAGGACAGTCCTTAGTTCTGGACACTCTTGTGATCTGTCCATACCCGGGGAAGTAGCCCCTGACACAGTGAGCCTCTTCAGAACAAGAGCTGGTAGATTTGTGAAACCGGTTAACAGACTGATACAAAATATGACACAAAAGAATGCTCAGGCGTGTTGTGTAGTTTCTGATTTTGCAAGAAGTTTATTTTTGTAAGAGTACTCAGATCTTTTTGGTGTGATGTAAGTGTTACATGGTATCTGTAAATGATGTAATATTCCCATTCATTTCAAGTTTAATGGAGCGTAGCAACTACCAGCATCCCTGTTGGAGGTTGTGTATACGGCACTATCTCATTGCGAGTATACATTGTTTGGTCTGGCCAGCTACTCAGTGTTGCTTTTCCTTTTGTGGAGGAAAACTTTAAGTCGCAGACGTGTAGAAAGGTTTTGTTCATGCTGGTTAGTGTTGATGCTACTCTGATTCCAGTTTGGGATGTATTGGACAGTTTTGAGAAGTTCAGAGGGGAGTATGTAGCAATATTATTTTTTAGTGAACATTCTCAAAACATTACAGTGGTAAAACCTTATTTGTTGCTTTTTATTTTTATTTTTGAATTATTATGTAATATTATTTTTATATGGGTAACAACACGGTTATTATTCAGCACTATGGTTCCACCTTGCAGTTGTTCCGCAGGGACCATAATTGGTGTGACACGCCCAGCTTTACATGTGCCCGCTGCCTCTGTCCCTCAGAAGAGAGCAGCCTGCGTGCTGGTAAGTTGTGCTCCACATGTCTCCACAAAGTTTAAGCTAACCTTTGTTCAAGTCCTGCTAATTCTCAGTTAATTCAATAAATAAACAGTTTGAGTGATAAATGTGCTGCCAAAATTTAGGATAACACAATGTTTGGCATTTAAAACATTAGTACTTATTTTATTTATATTTTGTCTTTGTAGAGAGCCTATGTGGAGCTGCACACTAATTCCTGCCCCCTGCATTTGTGTTTTAAAGGTTTGTCTGTTTGACAGTATTACTTTATTCTGGTTTTACTTTATTTTTATTAGCAAAATGTACTCAGAACAGAGCAGCCTGCGTGCTGAGAGCCTATGTGGAGCTGCACACTAATTCCTGCCCCCTGCATTTGTGTTTTAAAGGGCATTAAACCGCAAAAACTCTGTTCCTGTCTCCCGTGCCTTTGTCCCGACCAGTGGTGACCGGCTGATCCATGCTACACTTGGCCCAACCCTAAGATCATCTGCTAATACTTGAGAAAAAGTCAAAAGGCAAAACGAGAAGTTAAATGTAAAGTATATGCAAAAGAAGGGGCAAAGACAGCTTTGGATCTGTGTTTTGGGTAAAGAATGGATACAAGAATGGAAAATGTAGGAAGCTTTGGCTGCTTGGTCCAACCCTAAGATCATCCGCTAATACTTGAGAAAAAGTCAAACGGAAAAACGAGAAGTTAAATGTATATGGCAAAAGAAATGGAAGAGATAAATTTCGATCGGGGTTTTGGGTAAAGAATGGATGCAAAGCTAAAATGTAAACAAATTCAAGAAAACCTGACCCTAAGATCATCTACTACTACTTGACAAAAAGTCAAAAGGAAAAACAAGAACTTAAATGTAAACTAAATGGCAAAAGAAGTGACAAAAGTAGTTTTGAATCTGAGTATTGGGTAAAGAAAGGTGGCAAAGCTGAAATTTAAAGGAACTGACGAAGGAAGTGACAGATAGCTTTTGGATTTGTTTTGGGTAAAGTATTGTTGCAAATCTTTCTTCTGAAAAAAGAGATTTAAAAATTCAAGAAAATGTAGGAAGCTTTGGCTGCTCTGCCCAACCCTAAGATCATCTTCTAATACTTGAGAAAAAGTCAAAAGACAAAAACGAGAAGTTAAATGTTAAGTATATGGCGAAAGAAGTGGCAGAGATAAATTTGGATCTGGGTTTTGGGAAAAGAATGGATGCAAAGCTAAAATGAAAAAGAAATTCAAGAAAACCCAAAACCAAAACCCTATGATCTTCTACTAACCCTAAGATCTTCTACTAATACTTGACAAAAGTTACAAGGCAAAACGAGAAGTTAAATGTAAACTAAATAGCAAAAGAAGTAAAAAGGGTAGCTTTGGATCTGTGTTTTGGGGCGGCAGTAGCTCAGTTGGCAGAGAGATTGTCTTCTGATCTGAAGTCGGTGGTTCAAATCCCTCTCCAAACATAAACATCCTTGGTTGAGCGCTCAGATCCACTGACCTGCAGGTCGGCGGCGCAATTGCTCAGTCAGGTGAATACTGCCGTTGTATCCTTGGGCAAGACACTTAACCCACCTTGCCCCCAGTGTCTTTGTACTCTGGTTTCTTAATGTGTGAGAGAATGGGTGAATGGTTCCCTGATGTAAAGCGCTTTGAGTGCATCGAAGGTGGAAAAGCGCTATATGAAAATGTGGAGTATGAACAGAGGCTCGGTGTATGACGCAGATGAACCAGAAACAAAGTTCAAAGTGAGGTGGAAGGATTTGGGAATAGGATGGGACAAAAAAATACATAATTATTTTTATTCTACCTCATTTTACATGCTTTTCCCTGTTTGTCAATTGCAAATTGCTACCTTCACCGCTCTATAATCACCTCTCAATTCATTCATAAACATTTCCTCCTGCAATTTCAGCTGGATGTGACACAGCTCTCCTTCAGCCCATCTCCACCAAAGAAACGGAACATTTTAACATTCTTCCTGTTACTGTCTTGTTCTTCCTTTCACCATTCAAAACCTATAACATTTAGTTTTATTATGCATTTTCTGTATTATTATTAGCCTTTAAACATCCTCTTGAGTACCTTAAATTTGCCATCTCTCATCTGGCACTTACTGAGAGTATGCAGCCAGTAGATGGCGACTAGCACTATACACAATTTAGTTATGCTATCACTCACAACACTACAATGTGGTTAGCAGCATGTTTAGAGGCAGAAATGCTCAGAACGGCAATGATTTAAGGACTTAAAATAGCAGAAGATTGTCGGATATGTGACGTCTCTGATCTGAAAAAACATCACGGATCGAGGGAGTTCAGCTGGAAGGGTTTCTGACGCTCAGAGGGGAGAGGATTTTCTAATGGGCCTTCCTCCAAACAGCATGCAACTGAATGTTTCTTCAGGAACATTTTGTGAGAACATGGTTAAAAGCTCAAAAAAGTCACTGTCAAAAAGTCAAGTCACAAGTCCGTAGTTGAATAGTTGCGGTCTATGACAGCCGTGGATGGGGTGTATCAGTATAATATAGAGCAATTTGTCGTGTTCAACTATTTTAATCAGGGTCTATACAAGAAGCATCTTTCTTTCCCTGAAAAACGTGTAGTATTACGTGTAACGGTGCATAATATCTAATTATGATCACTGTCTCATGTATTTTTCATATAGCAGTTAGCATTAGCCGACAGAAAATGTACAATATGAATAATCCTGCAGGTGTCAGCTGGTACCAACCCATCGACCACATTTAGGTCTTAACCCTTGTCAAGAGTCACTGTTGAGCGTGTAAACCTTGTGGTATTTTAATTTAGACGATTATTACATATATGGGACATACCGGCAAACTAGTCGCAACATTAGTTCAGAAAATGTTCTTTCTGTTTGACTGTTGCTGATTTTAGAATAGTGATTGAGTGGCTACAGGCTACAGTACACACAATGCTGGCGTGCTGTTTTTGTTTCTGATTGCTTTCATGTTCTGTAAGAAATTGTAATGAATAGCAACATGCCATAAGATGTGTGACTGTACATGTCACAGTGCGAGGTGCATGCACAACAATGACACGGCTGCGTAGCTTCATATTATTGCATTACTCCTACAAAATAAGTTCAGACATCCACATCTTGGAGCCGCTGTCCACGCTGCAGTGTGTAGTATGTTGTCTTACTTGAGTGAAAGCTGTGATGCACTATATCCCACTCCTTTTTTAACACAAATCATATTTTTTCTTCATCTGTCTGGAGGAACTCTCTCAGATGAACCACTTTCCTTCCTCTTGAGTGATTCTGGTCCAAATGGATGTGTCAGTCCTGGACCGTCTGCAGTCTGTCCATCCATGGGAGTAGGATCTCTCCTTCACTGTGGCTCTCCCCGAGGTTGTTTCGTAGTTTTTTTCTTTGCCAAGAAGGAGGGTCAAGGACAGGGGGCGCTCTGGGACAATTATCTATGTGTGAAATTCTCTTGAACATTGTTTATTTACCTATAGCCCAGGTAGAAATTTTATTTTGTTGGGCGCAACAAAAATACATTTAGTTGAATTGAAAATTGAATGTTTCTCTTCTTCACAAGTGTCCAAAGTAAAATTATATAACTAATAAACTAACTGGGTGCACGGTGGCAGAGCGGCTAGAGCTTCTGCCTCTCAATAAGGAGATCGTGGGTTCGAATCCCGCACCACCCCAACATCGTGGTTTCGAATTCTGAACCACCCTAACATCACACGATCTCTCTGGGTGGAGTCTGCATGTCCTCCCCGTGTTACCGTGGGTTCTCTCCGGGTTCTCCGGCTTCCTCCCACCGTCCAAAGACATGACTGTGTAGGTTAATTGACAACTCTAAATTGTCCCTAGTGAATGAATGTGAGAGTGAATGGTTGTCTGTCAATGTCCTTGTCCTCTGTGTTAGCCCTGCGACGAGTTGGCCACTGTCCAGGGTGTACCCCGCCTAAGGCCCAAAGTCACTGGGATAGGCGCCAGTCACCCGCGACCCCTAACGGGAATAAGCGGTAGAAAATGAATGAATGAATGAATAATAAACTAACTAAAATATGCTGCATCACTTTAAATGATCTATTTATCAATAAATCATAATTTCAATTTAAATTTAAATATTGAACAAGGATTTAAAGGCTATGTTCAAAGTATTAAGTAGTGTTCAAACTGTTATAGACCCCGCTGTATTCTCTTTCTTGATGGTGTATACCTTCAATCTGCTACTCAAGGATTCTATAACACAAATGCTCAGTTGTAGTGTATGTTTAAGAAAACTTATAACCATAGTTGCTCTGCAAAGTAGGAGTTAATTTATCTTCTGAAATGCACTAGAATACAGGAAATTACATGTATTTTTTTTTTTAAACAAAATTTCAGAAATTGAGATGCATTATTATAATGTATATATAGTATATATATGTATATAATGTGTATGTAAATTGCAGCAAAAGCACTACAATTTTGAGCACAGCGAATGTTTGGCACCAGCCAGTTTTACCAGCAAACTACAACCCCTTTAAGCAGAGAAGTTCAACTGTGTGTGATCCTAAAGTCTGTATCAGTGGTTAATGGAATAAAATAATAACAGGTAACTTGGTTTTCTGATGTTTTTTTTTTTTTTTTTGTCAGTTGGAAAAAGAGTTATACACTTTTCTAGTTGTCATCCGCCTGTAGCTGCTCTCACATTTTAGTTGGGTTTTGAGCTTGCACAGGAGAAAATGTCATTACTCACCGCTGAGTCACCTGCATAATCTTTACTGTAAAGACACTGTGAATAGTTGTAACGTTATCAGTGTCCCATTTTTTTACTCTTTAACTGGAAATGTGACTCACTCCAGACAGCGCTTTCTGGGTTAAACAGATGGAAGTGGGTAGACTGTTACCAAAGACGCGTTCATAATCACATTACGGCGAACCCGTCAGGCCGCTGTGTGGTTTCTGCCCTGCTCTGCCAGTCTTTGTGGGAGAATGGGCCTTCTGTGGGTTGACGAGGTGCGAGTTCCGGTGCAGAGAAGGCTGGGAACTACGGAGTGGTCTTTCCAACACAAACAGCCCCTGCAGCGGACAGACTAGAGGTTAAAACAACAGGGCCGTGAATGCACGAGCCCCACCTCCACAGAACCGGTCTGACTCCCCAGGCCTTTAAATAAATCACACCCAACTCAGCATGTCTATGACAGCGAGGCAGATGGCGTGCTCCGCTGGCGTTTCAAAGTCATATTCTGCTCTGTTTGGAATCGTAGATTGCTATAGTTGGTTGGGATCCAGTGGACGTTTTTTATGGAAATGAGGGCTGTGACAAATGACCATTGTTAATTTGAAAATATGAAGGTGTAATGAACTGCCAAGTTCATGTAAATAACCGACATGTAAAATAAGTGATATATATATATAAATGAGATTGACCTTGTGGCTACCTGGCTGCAGTTTTTAATACCTTTTATAAACTCTTGAGCTCATTTTTCATCTTGAGATTTTAACCAACTGAGACTTATGCAGTTCAAAGGACAGAAGTGAGGGACTGTTGGGCTGTGTTCTTCGGAGGTCAGAATTTCCCGGTGCCGACATTTCAGGACCCCGAGTTTTACATCTGTCGCTTGAAATATTGATAATACATGTGTTATTCTCTCTTTAGTTGCTCTCTCATGTCCACATGCTCTCTGTGAACTTGCTCCTGTGCTGCCATTGAGCTTATATTAAGCTTAAGTTTTTTGTTTTTTTTTAAATTATTACTTGCAGTACATATAGCACATTACATAACATTACAGTTACACGAGACATGACAGTACACGGGACATGACAGTACATGACCTAAGACAAGGGTGTATCAACATCAGGGTGGGCGTTTGTGTGTGTGCGTAAGTGTGTGTATGTGTGCGTATCATCATTTGTTATCACATTGGCAGAGGTACGAGAAGAAAAAGCAAAAAATGGCAATTACGATTACAGTAGAATAAGCATCTATCATAGTTATCTGCACCGTACAATTTGTATCTTTTCAGAATCAGAATCAGAATTACTTTTATTTATCCCCATGGGGAAATTCTTTTCGTTACATGTGCAACCGATCAGTAGAGACAGTAAGTATTAAAACAATATAAGATATATAGAAAATAAAAATAAAATACAATAGATCTATATAATGTCTACCCCATTTAACTTAACTTGTAAAGTGTCTTTATTAATCAACTAAACCCCCGATATGAACAATACTCAACTAAACCCCCGATATGAACAATTTTACAATAAGCTTAACTCTACTACCCTTGTCTATTTACATATTCACATGATCATGTATAGTTTATGTATATAAGTGGACTTAATATTGCACAGTGGACGTAATATTGCACAATGACTTCACAAGCGGATTTACAGCACAGAGTTCAGTAGTTTGATGGCGACAGGCAGGAATGATTTCCTGTGTCTCTCGGTGGCGCATCGTGGCAGTAACAGTCTGTTGCTAAATGAGCTCTTGACCAGCACTTTGTGGAGCGGGTGGGAGGGAAAGTCCAGAATAGTCCTGATTTTGGACAACATCCTCCTCCAACACAACAGTCAGAGAGTCCAGCTCCTCCCCCACAACATGTACAGCCTTCTTGATGATCTTGTTGAGTCTATAAGTGTCCCTCATGTGCAGACTGCTGCCCCAGCAGGCCACAGCATACGTGATGGCACTTGCCACCATAGACTCGTAGAACATCCTGAGCATTGTCCTGCAGATGTCAAAGGACCTCAGCCGCCTCAGAAAGTAGAGACTCTGGCCCTTCTTGTAGACAGTGTCTACATTCTTGCCCCAGTCCAGTTTACTGTCCAAATACACCCCCAAGTACTTGTACTCCTCCACAATGTCCACACTGACCCCTGGATGGATATGGGGGTCACAGCAGCTTTGGTCCTCCTCAGAACCACCACCAGTTCTTTGGTCTTCGCCACGTTGAGGAGGAGGTGGTTATTCTCGCTCCAGGTGACAAAGTTGTCCACCACAGTCCTGTACTCCCTCTCAACACCACCGCTGATGCATCCAACCACTGCAGAGTCGTCAGAGAACTTCTGAAGGTGGCAGGACTCTGTGCAGTGGTTGAAGTCTGTGGTGTATAGGGTGAAGAGGAAAGGATAGAGGACGGTCCCTTGCGGCTCCCCAGTGTTACTGATGACACTGTCAGACACACAGCTCTGCAGCCGCACATACTGTGGTCTGCCAGTGAGGTAATCCACAATCCAGGACACAAGAGGAGCATCTACTTGCATCGCTGCCAGCTTCTCAGCCAGCAGAGCCGGCCTGATGGTGTCGAATGCACTGGTTTATACACATATACATACAGATATAATTATTTACTCACAAATATACACATATTCACATGTAGTTACTTTTTTTGTTCTGGGAAAGCCCTTCTGTGCACTGCAATCTTCGTCTAATCTATTACAATTTATCTGATCTGTGTACAGTATCATATTTTGTGATTTATTGTTATTCTTTGTCTTTGTATTCTTCCTTTCTCCCTGCTCTCCATCGTCTCCCTTGTATCTTAATATTTTTATTATTGTCATTACTATTATTTTATTCATTTATTTATTTAACAATTCCATCTTTCCTTTATTTATTTATTTTCAATCAAAACCGGGTGATTGAATCAAATCAAAACTGGGTTTCAATCAAAAAAGGGAGTATAATTACATAATGCATTGTTATGCTAATGTTGCTAACATCTACATGGAGCTAATGACAACAAAAGCAGAAATTTGTTGATATAAAATGAACAGAACACTCTCCAGGTAAACAAAATAACTTCACTGGATCCATATTTTGTTTTCTTTGAGCACTTTCTTGGGTTTTCTTGTTTGACTTGAGTTCTTAAAGTCCATATAGTATAATGTGTTGCTCATAGTTTTTTTCCGGCTTGAGTGCTGGAAGCTTTTAGATCTATGACTGGAACGCAGATGCTCGGAAAAAAAAGTATCTCCGAGGTCCAAGTTCCAACCTCCGGGGGACGACTGGAGTAGATAATGTGAAATGAGCTGTTTGTTTTTCTTGTTATCATGGAGACCGTGCAAGGAGCTCGCTCTGGACCTCTGGAATACTTTTTACACCGAATGCAGCAGATGGTGGGGATGTCTCATCACCCACTGAAACAACAGAGCGTGAGCAAGGCAGACGGCTTTGTGTTGTGTCTACAGAGTTCACCTGCTCCACCTGGACCTGCTGTGATGTCCTGAGGGCTGTTACTCTCCTCAAACTGTCCTGACAGTCGATCTATCTATCTATCTATCTATCTATCTATCTATCTATCTATCTATCTATCTATCTATCTATCTATCTATCTATCTATCTATCTATCTATCTATCTATCTATCTATCTATCAAGGTTGTCAAAGCTATTGAAAATCAGATGCTATTCGATAATAAAACAAAACACATGTATTGATACTTTCAGAAATCACAGAAATGGACCTTTCCTGAATAATTTTCGATTGATCTTAAAGGATATCTGAACAAACGCTCAAAGATATACATTCATTGTTAAACAGCGGGACAGTCAAGATAAACCAATCAATAAGACTGACAAATGTCAAACCCAAAACCAATGCCATAAGACAATCAAGTGTCAGACCCCTCATCTGAAAACTTACATAGTGCAACTTTAATTACAATTTAAATATCTGTCATCTCAAACCCAACAACACCCTTTTGGTTTTAAATAAGTCGTTTTGTTGTTGCTTTTTACATCGTCTTTAAAAGTGGATTTGGATTATAAAATGACATAGCAATATTTCAATGGCTCAAGTAAATCTGCACCATTATTAGACGTTTCCATGACATTGGCAGCAAAAAAGGAAGCATAAACTTTGGATTGTTTATGTTTCTGTTGTTTGGATTTCAGACAGAGGGCGACTAAAAATAAGTGATCATCAGATTGAATTGCATTGCTAAAATTATGATTTAGACTCTACAGCAGACTATACAAAGAAAAGGCAATTAAAAGAACAATAACAAGTCTTATCTTTTTGTAATCCATAATTTGAAAAGAGCACACTTTTCACCCTCATTTAATGCACGTCCAAAACAGCGATTTCCGAAACAAAAGAGTCTTTGTTTTAGAATAATTGCTTTCGCCGAGCATTTCAGTCCACACTTTTATGCAAGAAACACATTAGGGCTAAACTACAATCTCAAATATATCTCAAATGACTTCAATTCAGAAATATCTTCATTTTGGTATAGTTTCGGTGAGTTAACACTTTAAATCTTGGTGTGTCCCTACATGTTACTTAAATGTTAAAGTGCAGCTGACAGTTTATGATTTTCTAAGTTGGACTTTAGTAATACCTGCTGTAAATGTAGCAGTTTGTGAAGAAAATTTGAAAAATATGTTGAAAATAACAAGGGTTCTTCTCGTCAGGAATGTTGCACAGTATGGCATTAAACTATCAAGCGTTTAGTTAAAGGTCCCATATTCTGCTATTTTGCCCTTTACACAGTCTTTTCTAAGGGCTTTGTTGATAAAATTTTGCGTTGTGTAATATCCATAACATAACAGTTTCCAAAAAACACCCATTTCTTGGACTGGCCCCCCTCCTTGCAAAAGCAAACGGCTCACTCTGAGATCTGAACCCCCGAACAGAGAGCAGGCTGCCTCCCCCGCCCAACCCGCGCGGCTCCCCCTCCCAACCCGTTCCGAAACCTAGAGCGGAGATAGTGCGCATGCGCCGTGTGCTCCGGTGAACAGCGATACACAAACACGGGAATAAACATTTTATCCGTCCTGACGGTGCGTCGTGCTGAGTCCTATGTCCTGGATCTGACCTGGAGTTTGACGTGGACGCAGTACCTCGACGACGGACGTTGCCGTTTGGTAAATAACAAGCTAACTCTTCGAGCTGTCGTATCCATCGTGTAATTACTGTGTAGCATTAGCATTAGCTGTTTTTATTCTGCGGCTGCGTGCTTCCCGGAGGCGTGGCTTAAACACCGCATCATCCTTGTGAAGCGCGTCATTCTTGTGAGGAGCCCCCGTCTGCCTGCTCACCCGAGGGGGACGGAAAAGACAGTTCTCTAGCGAAAACATGTGGGAATCAATAAAAAAAAACACTATGGGCACAACATACGAGGCCCAAATAGCACTGTAGGAAGGTTAAAACCTCTGAAAAGTCGATTTTGCATGTTATGGGACCTTTAATTGCAGGTGTTTTTATTGCTCAAAATACATTGAAAAACATGCATTCACTGTAGTGTAATGTTATCTTATCTGTGCACCCTTAAACAGTCAAAAAGGCAGTCAATATTTACCTTTTTCTGGACGTTGTCGTGGACGTCGCCATCCGCTGTAATCCTGTTTCCGGTTGTTTAGTTGACTCCAAGTTGAATTGCTTTTATTTTGCCTTATTTTTGTCCATGAAGCATTTGTTTGGCTCAAATTAACTTTATATTGCAAAATTGAAACGGAAAGTAGTTTCTCTGTTGTTGCTCTGTGCTTTGTTTAGCTTGTTTGCAAACAGCAGTTGCAGATTTAGGACACTTCAACTCACCCCACAACATCTAATTTAAAGGAAAAATACTATGCAATTTTGATATCGTTGTTAGCTTGTAAACATGCCCTTGAGTACCTTATGTTTGGCATCTCGTGTTTTAGAACTAGAAATAAACTTCTAAAAACAAAATGAACATCTGTATCTGATTCTGTTTGCAATGGCAGTTGCTGAGTTTAGGCGCCATCTACTGGCTGCATAGTCCATACACAAGCCAGAAATGCGCTTCTCAGAAAATGCAAGTAAGCTAGTTAGTTTGTAGCGATGGTGTTCAGACGGCAAAACTCTCAGAACGAGACTGGCTATGATGTAAGGACTTAAAATAGCAGAAGATTCTCAAATAAAAATGACGTTGTAATTGAAAAAAACTTAACAGACCGGGGGAGTTCAGCAGGAAGTGTTTTTGACGGTCGGAGGGGATTTTCTAACCAGCATTCATCAAACTAGCGTGAATGAAGCTAAATTCAACTTCAGGTATGTTTTTGATGACGGAACACTGTTAAAACATGGTTAAAAGCTCAATAAAGTCACCGTACCAGAAAATGATCCCTTAAAGTACAGTTGTAGACTTTTATATTTGGTATTAGTCTGTAGCAACTCTCTCACATTTTAGTTGTGTTTTGAGCTCTTACATGAGAATATGTCATTACTCCCCACTGACTCTCGTGTGTTTTTGCCACTCATTACTAAAAATGTCTAACAGACCATTTTAATTTGAATGAAAAATGTATTGAAAGTAACCACAATGTAGGCTATATAGATGACTTGATAACAGGAATCTAAAATGTCTTAACTAAAAAGATTAATATTCTAAGATCATGTCATTTTAAGAAACATATAGACCCTCCATCCTTTGTAGTGCAGTGCCTTAATACTTGTTGCGATCAGCTGAACACTAAAGAGAATGAGAAATGGAATGCATTCCTTGCGCATTAGTCACAAGTTTGTACTGCGCATATGTCTAACAAAATGAAAGCATGCGTTTGCCTCCAGGGATGTCAAAAAGAACCACATCTCACTCAGAGGGAAGAGCGGCTTCTGCTTCATGTTTCTGAACTGGCCGACCCTCGACAAAACATGACATTTCTCACTGAATAATATATATGTGTGTGTGTGTGTGTGTGTTTTTTGAGGGAAAATGATTAAAAAGGAATATGATATTAAAGTGAATGTTAAAACAGTGCACTCTGAGGAACACAAAAGGTCGAGGCCGTTAATCGAACTAATGTCAAAGTGATGACAAGAGCTACGTTTGACTGGCCTTGATCCCCCCGACCAGTTTGCCTAAAAGCTATTTGGTGCGCCGCTTCTTTTAATGGCGGTTGCATTTCCATAATCAGGGCCTGGCTCCACAGGGGTCTGCTACATTAGCAACTTAGATCTTTCAAACAAAACAAAGGTTTTCTCAGTAATATATTATAAATTGTAATGGAATTATACTTATAATCATGAGGCTGACCTCGGCAATTCACCGAACAATGTTTAGTAATTCCATGTTTGTGGCACTGAGGCTAAAGTTAGAGCTAGCAAGAAACTACTTCATTTTCTGCGTTTATTTCACATTTATCTCTGCACCTCTGCAAAGCACTTTAACGTCTATTTGTGCACTGGAAATATAATATTTTTTGACATGACATGAGTGCTGTGCATGGATAAACACCTGTTGCTAATGTGCACTGGCATGTCAGCTGACCGTAAAGTTATCACCACTGGAATTACAGTAGCGTATCGCACGATCAAGTCTGCATTTGATAAAAAATGATTATGTTCTATTTAAAACTACTTTTTAATATCTCGTTTTATCTTGCTCAATCAGCTCGCACTTCCAGACTGCGCTGATCCGCTCAAAATCAAACCAGTGGAAACATGCCTATTCACAAAAGTGCTCCACCATAAACCACTACGCCACCCAGCATTTTCTTTCATTTTCAGCAAAAATGTACCTTGCCTCTTTTTGCCACAGATCCGCACTCCTGTTGTAAACCCACTTCAGTTTGATGAGACCTCTGTTAAAGCTAAAATGTTATATAAAGTAGATTGATTTGTGTAAAATGTTTAATGAATACGTGCAAAAAGATTTCACAATGCACCGATTTCCCGGACCGGCCTGAAAACGGCTTTTCAGTCCGTGTAGAGCTTAAACTACAACGGAAACAAGAGGGCGGCGACAACTTCCGGAATAAGGTGAATAGACCTTTCCAGTGTATGTACATAAAACGCCTACTCTAAGGGCTGGGACCGTTCCATATATTAGCGACAATGCATTTCAGAGTTAGCATGAGCCTTAAACATCACAAAACAAACAAACCAGGGCTGTTTGGGCGACCGACAACCTCCAGAGCACATTTGAGTCACACCAGAGCCTAAACAGCGAACATTACCCTCTACCCACTGTGTGTGTGTAGGTTATTAACTTTCAGCAATCAGCACCAAAATTAGCATACATGCTAACAACAACACCTTACATCATGTTGGCCAAGAATGCACCAAAAATGTAGAAGGCCCCAACAGTTTGACAACAAAAATCAAGCACTACAACATTAGTGAACCTAAAAAGTGAAAGTCGGATATTGATAGTTATTATTTATTGCCAAATGTAATACGCATATAAACAACAACTACCTGTCTACAAATGTCACAATTTGTCTTTAATTTGCCTCATTAAAATCAATGGGATAGACTGTTATGTGTGCAGCTTTTATTGAAACGATCCTTCTGCACTTATTCATTCGAACATTCAATTAGCAGTTAAATGACTCCACTTTCACTCCGCTACCCATATCCAACATGACAAAAAATTATAAAAATGTAATTAAAAATAAAAATGATAGCAAAATGTAATACAAGAGTGAATGGATTTCCTGAAGGTCCATATGACAAAAGTCAAACACAAAGACTGAATGCAGACAGACGTGACACATTTCATCAATAATTTATTTCATTTAACTGTGAATGAGTACGTTGTTGCTCTCAGAATTAAACTTTACACACACTTATGTCATGAGTGAAATGTCTGTTTTAAATGAGGAAAAATACTGTACGTGCGTCTGTTTTACTGTGATATGGTTACAATGATATACATAGTGAATGGTTACTAGTTTTATGCTACTGTGAACTGTGAAAGCAATAACACCTGCACAGAGACAAGAAGATAGCGCATTATGGATTTATATGTGTTATGTTGAACCAGCAAGTGCAGACACTCCCTTAAAGTGCGTATGACAGGTTTTATGTTTTTCTAATTCTGACTTTATTTAGTGTATTAATACTAGTTGTAAATGTAAATGATAGTTTTACACTAATCAGGTCACTGTTTGTTAAGAAAAGTTGAAAAATCTATTGAAAATTACAGGAAGTAACAATAATTTACTCAGAATAAACAACTTTTTTGATCCTTTAAACATTGATTCAACCAAAATAAAGGTGTTCACATGTATTTTTCTTTGTCAAAAAAAAAATAAAATAAATTGTGACATTACAGGAGCACTACACATGGATGGTTTCTTGATAATTTCCTAGTGTGATGTCATCATTTACAACCAGGAAGTAAAATTAACAAAATAGCTAAACTGGGGTCAGATATGTAGATTTTAGCAAAATTTGAAGTATATTTATCTTAACTGCATTTTACCTGTCAGAGGCACTTCAATACAAGTTCCTAAACATAAACTCCTGCACCAGATAACGCTTTAAACATTCTGCAAAGTAAAATCCTAGCGGTAGAGTGAGTACTCCAGGACTGAGGGAGTACATTCCTCGCGCTCCTTCATTCCTGTGCGGGTCCATCATGGGTTCCCAGGGGTCAGAGTGATCCCGTGTGCGTTGATGTATGTCAGCAGGACCTTGGCACGTTTCTCCAGCACGTCGATGAGCTTGTCGATGCCCTGGCGCCCGCCTTGGCTCTCCCAAAACGTCTGGTCAATGAAGAGGGATTGCAGGAGCCTCTCCCTCAGCCTGCCGCTCCGGAGAACCGCCACTGCTCCAGCTGGAAGTCTGCGTGGGGGGGAAAAAGAAGATGATGAAGTTTGGGTAACAGTTTATATTAGCTACATTTTTAATTCTTAATAAAGCATGAAAAAACAACAACAACTTGTTTATTCACTTGTTAAGAGGCCTTTTTTGCCAAATTATACCATTTGAAATAGGGAAATTAGAGTAAAACTTCCCTTTCATTTCCAAAAAAAAGCTAATTTTGACTCATGAAGCCAAATATAAAACACTTCCGAATATAACAATTCCTTTAAAAATGAGTAAGTAAAAACACTGTGAATTCCAGAGGCAAAAGCGAAGTGAAACATTATGTTATTTCAGATTAATTCAAATTGCTGACGATGACAAAATCCTGATTTTTAGATTTTACTGTACGGGGACTTGATCCCACAATATTTTTTAGATACATGTTTTTAACAGATATGTTTACACACTTTATCACATTTTTTTCCATCTTATGTAATGAAAAAGCAAACTGAAAACTTGGAAATTGTTGCTTATTTTTGTTAAATAGAGGAAAAAACCTGTTTTCTTGTCGACTTCAGTCACCTCATGGAATTTGGAGCATTCTGATGATGAAGGGTTTAAAGCTGATTTGGAATTGCACCAGACAATTCTATAACTATTAAATTTCCACTTCCTTCTAGAAATTTTTTTTATTTTACCGTAGCTTTTGAAACACATGGCAATAATGCTAATACTAGCAAAATGCTAGCAAGCAATGTCTGTGCTCCTCAAACTGTCTTTTATCTGGTCAAGCTAAACCAGGGGTGCCAACCAAGCTCTTTTCCTTGGCGGGCCAAAATGTGTACATTCTTTCCGTGGCCGGTCAAAATGTATGTGTGATGGTGTGTCGTGGGTCAACCCTAATTTTGTGTTACATTTAATATGTTTATTGGCAAAGATATGGTAATTAAATAGTCTTTAATCAACATGTTTTAGGGGAATATACTTGTAGTGGTCTCTTTTGCAACTGCTGACTGCTGTTTTTTTTTTTTTTTTGCATAAAATTGAATCAAATAGATAATCCTTACAAAATCTTAGCACCCCTTCATGGACCAAATTAGACCCACTGGAAGGCCAGGTTTGGCCCACGGGCCCCATTTTAAGCACCCTGAGGTAAGATTCCGGTTTAAGACATAATACAAACAACAATACATTTAGAACACATTAAATAAACAATGTAAGTCACTCAGGCTCGAACACACTGCACAGTCAGTTCAAGTTAATTAATTTTATGGACTGAGGAATGAATGAGTTTTTATGTCTACTATTACATAAAGGAATTCTGAATCTCCTTCCGGACTGCATGAGCTCGTACTGACTGCGGAGCACATGATTATCGTTGTGGCCAATGTTATACACTGACTGCTCAAGAGGATCTGCGGAACAGTCAGAGTTGGCACACCCATTATTTTACCTGCTATTTTGACCAATCTGAGGATCTTTATTTATAACAGTCAGGTTTCCGAACCAGCATACTATTCCATACCGGAGCACAGACTCAGTGCTGGTTCTATAGAAGGTCATCATGATATCCTCGCTGACTCCGAACGCCCATAACCTTCTAAGAATGTATAATCGCTGATGTATTTTTGACTCTTTACATGCTCATGCCAGCTCATTTCCTCCTCTATTTAAACCCCAAGATAATTATACGTTGGAACTTGTTCAGTTTCCTGTCCATGTAAATGCACTTTGTCATAGGTTCGTACTGACCAGGGGTCCTTTTTTCTTTTCATCGCACTGACTTGTAAATAATGATTTTTTTGTTCAAGGTAAGCTACTGCATTGACTATTCATCATGACTATTGACCACAAAGGGGTCCAAATGCCGTTTTCTTCGCAACTCCTGTTTGTTTTCTTGCAAAGTACACCTCATTACATTCAGGCCACATCCACATATGCACAAAGATCTGAAACATTTCCCCAAGAGAATTGAGGACAAGCAATGCACCAGCAAGGGTCATTTAGCAGTAGCAATCTTCAAATAGCCTGCATTTGTGTAATTTGATATCGTGAACATCTCCATTTGAGGGCAGAGTTCAGTCTAACTCTTTGCAGTGCACACATACAGTCACATTTATCAGTTTGGGTGATTTTGCGTTATTATGACAAATGCACTGTCTCTAAAAGCAGTGATTTACGACAAATGTGTGCGACTGTAAGGCTCCGGGTGCCCAATGTGGACAGATTGGCCTCATTTCCATTCGCAGGCACGTCCGAGTATGACATATCCATGTGCTTAGTATGACAGCTGCATGGGAATGGAAGGAATGAGATGAACACATGTGATGTATAGGCTCCTTCAGAAGTATTCAACCACACTCCAACGGCACACAAAAAGGCCGTAGAGTTGGGTGGAGTAAAGTGAGTGAGTGATTAGAGGAGGGCAGACGGCATAGGAACGCCTGCACTCTGTTTACCAACACGAGAAGGGTCAATTACAGTCAGCAGTGCATGATATTAGGTAACATGGTGTGGCTGGGGGGAAAACTCTCTGGTGATTCAATAAGAAACTGTACTTCTTCACTTTTCTAATACATTTCCTGGTAAATTATATGCATTTTAAGGACAACTAATTCAAGTCGAGTCACAACTGAGTCTTGACGTTCATTGTTCACCTCGCGTTACCTCAGAAAAATAAACAGATGATTTTTCGTCTTTCTCCACTTGTCCGGGGTCGCGTCGCGGGGCCAGCAGTCTAAGCAGGGACTCCCAGCCTTCCCTTACCCCAGACACATCCTTGAGCTCCTCCGCAAGGATACCAAGGCCACAGAGACATAGTCCCTGCAGCGTGTACTGGGTCTATCCCAGAGCTCCTCCCATGTGACTGAGCTCCTCACCCCATCTCTAAGGGAGAGCCCAGCTACCCGGCGGAGGAAGCTCATTTCGACTGCTTGTATCTGCAGTCCTGTCCTTGGATGTAGCTTTTTCACAATACAGTGATCCCTCGCTATATCGCGTTTCATCTTTCACGGCTTCGCTGCTTCACGGATTTTTTTTACAGTGCGGATATTTTTACAGTGCATCCACTGAACTTCAGCGCACGGCACAAGAACGGGACCCTTTGATGAGTCGTTCATTGCAGTTCTCAAACATAATTGAAGGTGGCATATCCGTTTATAAAAATCTTCTTGCTCAGAAAAAGAAAGAGCGCCAACAACTAAAGAAAGACTCGTGCGCCTTCAGTAGAGACAGACGCTACAGCGGAGCGGAGTCAGGACCAAGAGGTACAGCTGGGACTGTGAAATACGCCAGTGACAATGTTTCCAACCTTGTATTACTATATTAAAATTATTGTTTTAAACAAATTTTGGGCTTTAAAACAGGTTTTGATTTTTGGTTTCATTCCATAGTTCAGTATTGCATTGTAAAATAATAAAAAATAAAGCTGACTACTTCACGGATTTCACTTTTCGCGTGTTATTTTTGGAACGCAACTCCCGCGATAAACGAGGGATCACTGTATAATGAATGGATTTCCCCTATGGAGGTCCATTTGGGGGCGTTCCCTCCAATGCCGAAAGTAGGGATGCAGCTATGTGCAAATTTCATGGTACAATATCATCACAATATTTATTTCACAGTACAATATTTATTGTAATATTGTAGAGAGTCTAACAGAATTGTAGATATGCTACTATTTCCTTGACAAGCTTTTGGTGTGAATAATTTCTGTCTTATTCCCAAGAATTAAGATGCTTAATAACAGTTATTTCTTTATGTTGTCTGCACTGAAATGGAGCAAAGGATCATGGTCTATGTTAATCTCTCTGTTTTGCAACTGTTGCTGCAAAGCAAAGAAGCTTACTCTTCGCGTTAATCCAGTATTGTCCTGCCACTAACTCTCAGAAAATTCCCTTTTTCAACTACCCCCTATCTAGGTGTGATTGATTAAAATTATGTAGGTTCTAAAATGTCACATAGACACTTATCAAAAATGTGTAAATGACAATCTTCTGCCTGTTACAGTGGAACATCACTAAGAAGAGGCGGGGCTTATCAGTTCTGTGGTTTTGAACAGAAAGTCAATGGACCTGATTCTGTTAGTAAGTCATTTTAGATCAGGATTGCGATTTATAATGTGCAAAATGATAATCTTCTTATGTTATAGTTATACCTGAAAAAATCATATTACGTCTTTTAAGGTATAAAATATATAAAAATAAAAATGACTCAAGTAAATACCCGCTCCCTCCCTCTACTGAATATACTGAGCTCCTGCACATGTCGTCACACTATCCCAGCATGCACCACCAACATATGCAATCTGTTTCTCTTCAAAAGCACACTCTTGCTACATAAGTTTGTATAATTTGTTAGGTTTTAAGACTATTATTTACGGCTTCGCTTAACGACAAAGACAAACTCCTGTTCAGGCTCGTTGCCGTTCATTATCCTGTTTTTACCCTGCTGCCATGGCGTCATCAACAAATGTTGTCACGTGGTGCAGGAGCGCTATTGAAGACAAACTCGTACATGTTGTGGCTGATTGTTCTCTGTGCAGACCTCGCTCACTGATGACCATTAGCAGATGAAACTGGAACGCTATCATTCCGGCCGCGTAACGTTTAGCTATGTATGCCTTGTACACAGCTAACATGCATTTCACATGATTTGCCCTGGAGGCTTGGAGGGTTTAGCAACATGTGAATTCCCAAACAGCAAAAAGGATAAGCTACATGCACGTTTTACCTGAATTCATAATATTCCCCTTGCTTATATTTCAATGGTGCACCATGGATCTTTATTGTCTCCGTGGCTGTGTTCATGCTTGCCCAGAATGTGATATGGCCTAGAAATATCTAGCATTTATTTCATTACAAGTGTTTTTATTGTATAAGACAACAAATATAAACAGTAATCTCAATATCTAACTTCAACCTCTGTGCGTTCTGTTATTAAAAATGTTCCTGTCAACCTGTCACTATTTTTGGTGCATCAAGTAATAATAATAACATAAAATTTAAGAGATGTTTATTATGTTAGCATCTACATCCGGTAATATTTTATAGTGTTTTCAGTCACCAAAACAGCCTTAGTTAATTTAATTAATCACAATTAATCACATCACGCACTTTTTTTTTGGTGGCCCATCGAGGCAACTGTTGTTGTGATTTTGGGCATTATAAAAATAAATTGATTTGATTTGATTTGATTTGACTTTTTCAAGTGTTATCATTATTTTGAAGTATTTTTGCACATTTTCTTCTGAAACTTAAATCATTTTATTGTATGTGTAAAATGAACCTCGTGATTACAGCTGCTCATGTTCCTTCATCCTCAGGTAAAGGGTCCTGCCTAATCTAAAAGAGCGTGTTTCGTCGTGTGATTAATCTGCGTCAATTTGTGATTAATGCGTACATTTTCTATGATTAATCGCATGAGTTAACGCGTTAACTTTAGCAGCCCTAGTAATAACTAATGGAAAGGCAACTGGAACACAACTATCAATGATTCTATATGGGATTTTCTGTCATGGTGCATTGTCAAAAGTCAGAAAAAAATTTAAAGTAGGCAGAGATTAGAGAACGATATGGAAACAACTGCACAAGCCTACCACAGGCCTCGGTTTTTGAGTCATGGTGCAATATCGAAGTGACAGAAAGGACTGACTGGGCGAGGCTAACAGTTCTAACTCAGACATATTCCTGACTCACGGCTCACAATCGCGGACAGGCCCTTTAATCGAATCTAGCTTTTGAAACGCAGGTGCCCTTCTCACAAAGTCGTTTGCGTGGTGTTTCTTTTATCAGATGGCTTTCATGCCACAGAGGTTTGATATTCAGGAAAGAAAAAAAAAGAATCATAGGCTTAAAAACTGCCTGGCAATGATCAGAGAAATACTGCAATCTGGAGAGTCAACTTTCTGACTTTACATTTGTTGGAGGTGAGCTCGCCTGCTGTCTAGGGCTTTAGTGTCAGATGACTTGAAAACGATAAAGTCGAATACGATACAAAAAAAAAACACTTTCCTATCTACAAAGGATTCAAAAACGGTGAGGTATTACCGGCAGACGCAAGTGATGGCTCAATCAGAACCTGGATGGATCACAGATAAACTTAAGCTTTAAAGTTCAGTCAAATGCCACAACAGAAAGCATGGAGGAAGATCAGACGTTAGCGGCACGCACACAGTCTCCCTGAGTTTAGTGATTTATTGATCAAAACATGTAACGTCTCAGCAGTGAGCGCTGGAATCACCAATTAGGAGATAAGTGGATGCGTCACGCGCCGGGATCTGGCCCACGTTTTTTCACATGTTTTTTTGGCAAAGCGCAGCAAATTGGTGTCTGAACTAGCAAGAATGTTTTTGTGTCCTTGAAAAAATTGCAGGTTATCATCTTAAAAGACAAATATTTAAGGTGAGACACAATAGGAGAATAGGAAAAAATCTCAAAATGAAAGATATCAATTTGAAAGTTTGAAAGTTTACTCACATGAATGTAAGAAAAATGTTTTCATGTTTTCATGTAGAAATAGGGCATTTTATATGTAAAAATGGCCAAAAATACACATATTTAGGACATTCATTCATTCATTAATTCATTCATTTTCTACCGCTTATTCCCATAAGGGGTCGCGGGTGACTGGAGCCTATCCTAGTGACTTTGGGCCTTAGGCGGGGTACACCCTGGACAGTGGCCAACTCGTCGCAGCATATTTGGGACATGAAAACCTGAAAAATGGACAGGTTTAAATTTCTTGGTTCATTTTGTACACATATTAGTTACAAAAAAAATTACAGAGGGGATTTTGGATTTCTAATTTAGTTTTTGAGTAAACTAGATTGGACTGTATTGGACTAGATTGGGCTAGATTTCACCTCATTTTTTTACTTAAAACTTCAATAAATCAGTTTTAGAATTAGATATTTAAAAAAAACCTTCTGTTCGTCAAAATCTTGTTGAATCCAAGACTGTAAAGTTTGGTGTGTGTGGGATCTTTTTTAAGTGGTGATCCTTATGTCCCATTGCATTTTAAGAAAACAGCCTTTGAAGTTACAATGGCCGATAGAAATCCATGGATGAAGTGGATTCAATAGAAGAATAAAACATCTTTAGGAGCAGACTGGACAGGTTTGTTGTTTCCACATGAAAGTCGATATGTTGAGAGAAAAAAAAAGAACGTTTCACCTGTAGTGTCTCACCTTAAATTGACTTTTTGAGCTTTTAGCATTGTTCCTCATTAAAAACATACCTGGAGTTGTGTTTAGCTCCAGTCGCGCTAGTTTGTCCTGGTTAGTAACTTCCCTCCATCTGAGCCTCACAAAATACTCTGTTTAAAATGTCTCTTTGTAATGTTAGAGTTTCTGTTTTTTTAAGTTAATAGATCATTGCCATAATTATCACCATCTCTGCGTGTTTGTTCACATTAACATGTCGGGGGTTAAAGAGCTTTTGTAATTCCCTCTGCTGCAAAAACATGGGCCACAGATTCAACATGAAATGGAATAGTCTATTTAAGTCTAGGCTTTTACATAATGAATTTAGATGTGTAAATTAATAAAATGATTTAATTTTCAGAAGATAATGTGCAAAAATACTTCAAAGTAGACATGTTAACAATGAGGATTGAAAAAGCACGTGATTCGATTCATTGTGATTAGTCACAGTCACAGTTCCAAAGATGTGATTAATCAGATGCATTTTTTTCATCGTTTGACAGCAGTTTTACTCAGTGAGAAAATCAAGAGGAAATCGACAGGGTTAGCGTCCAGCAGGAAACGTAAACAAGCAGGAAACGCAGTCAGGCCAACTTATTCATGGAAGTTGCCGTACACACTGCCGTCTTGTTTCTGTTGTATTAGTTCACACGGGGCAGATGAGCTCAATAGAAAATAAGTTCTACACGGACTAAAAAGCCGTTTTCAGACTGACCGGGAAATCGGAGCGTTGTTGACTTGTTGTTGCTCGTGTTCATTAAACATTTTACACAAATCAACCTACTTTATGTAACATTTTAGCGGTGAGACTTTTCCCTGCTTCGTCATTAGCTTTAACGGAGTTCTCGTCAAACGGAAGTGCGTTTACAACAAAAGTGTGTATCTGAGGCAAAAAACGTGGGCGGGGCGGAATAAGGTGAATAGATCTGTAGTTTTTTTCCACTAGTTCATTTTTTTTTCCCCCATAGGTCTGTAATTCAATAGATGCAAGAAAGATGTCACCCATTGGATTCTCAGCCCTCTCAGTGGCACGGATCATGTTGCACTCACTCTCTGATGCCTTGCAGCAGTCTGAAGTCCAGGTTGTCCTCGTTGCGGTCGAAGAAGCCCTTGTTGTGTGTGAACAGGAGCCGTCGAGGGTCCTCCTGCCTGCGGGTCAGGTGTTCCAGCTTCGTGTTCTCCGGCCTGCTGCACTCCGAGTCGTCACAGTCATCCTGGAGACGCGACCTGAAGCCACAGCAGTGAGGGTCCAAGCGCCGGTGGATCTGACAGACACGCAACAGGTTCTTAACAAAAGACATGTTCTGCTGGATAGTAGAAACATGTTGGAGTGCATGTGACAGGATCGACGACACATTTCATCAGAACACAGTGGACATGATTAGATTTAAGGTTTTACTAAATAGTTTGCCTATTTGTCCCCAGTTTTACAGTTTTTGTAAAGTTTATAATGTTTATAATCCCTGGTTGGACATAAAAAGCAGAAGTGACATACTATAGATACAACTGTTACCTAGCAACCATACTGTAAACAAGGGCCAAAATCCATTTACATTACACAATAGTTATGAATTTATGAAAAAAAAAAAAACCCTGATCATTTAAACTATCAGAAAAATGTGTCAGTTGCTGTAAACTGTCCCCGTCCCCTTTTGATGACATCACAGAAGGATTCTGTTTTAAAATGCGTCTGACAAGTTTTGATGATTTTCTAATTTTGACTTTATTCAGTGTATTAATACCTCTTATAAATAAATTGTGGTTTTACACCAATCAGGTCGCTATTTGTGGAGAAAAGTTTAAAAATCTGTTGTAAATTACAGGAAGTAAACACACTGATGACATCACACTGGGGAGACAAAAGTTACGCAGAATTTACACAAAAGAAACTACTTTTTTGAGCCTTTAAAATTTATTTAACAAAATAAAGGTGTTCACATGTATTTCTCTTTGTCAAATGAACAAAATCTGTGTCATTTGATGAGTTTTGGCCAGTGCAAAGTGTGGTTGCTGTAAAATAAAAAACCTAAAAAAAAGCTAAACTGGAGTGAAATTTGTTAAGATTTCAGTAGAAATTGAAATGTATTTATCTTAACTGCATTTTACTTAAATGAGTAGTTCAACCTGTCAGAGGCACTTTAAAGTTGGCACAGAAAATATAGGTCACATGCTGTGTGCATGCTGCACATGCTTTGACTCTTCTCAAACACACTGACATCTTTTCCATGACCACAGGATTTGTCTTTCCACATTTGTTACTGAAATGAGAAGCCACTCAATGCATCAGTTGGGTGTAAGTACTGCGTTGCAGCTGAAAGATACTGAGGACCTATTTGCTAAGTTGAATCCAAGAGACAATTTTTTTTTTCTTTCACACTGGCAAGATCCCACCGAAGTCATAATTAGAAAAAAAAAGATGAAACCCTGTCATATAAACTTTAGGGTTACAAGTTTGACTATGTGAAAATGTGGTAGTGAATCCAAAGTTATGTGAATTTGCTGAAAACCAATTTCCCCACAGGGACAAATAAAGTCTTGACTTCCTGTTCAAAACTAAAATACAGATTCTCTGCTGCATAGTTTACAGAAAACTTTGAGTTAATGATGAGGGGGGACCATTTTAATAGCTCTTGAAAGTTGATTTTGAAAATATGTTTCATATAAAATTTGAAAGCTGTAGCGTTGGTTTTCCTGTGGTGTAACTTCAGTCTGTGGATACATCTTAAAAATACCAATGCCTTCGTTGGGACAAAAAATCTGCCACACTGAAGAATGGCATTTGCTCCAGTAAGAGCTCAAAAAACAACCAAAATGTGAAAGAGTTTGCACAGTCTACTAACAAAAATAAAACTCCAAAATATTTAGTTTGTGTCTGACATCTAAAAGAACAAAATCAAGTAAACTGTTGCTGAAAACCAGATAAACAACGTCACATGCAGTAACGCTCACATTTATCACTGATATGTTCTAAACAAACACAGTTGAACTCATGACCGTTCTCTCCTTAAATAAGATGAGTCTGTGTGGTGAGGAAATTGTTGCAGGGAGAGGTGAAGTATGTGTTATGTATAAAAAAAAAGCAAAAGAGGACCCTTTGACGTAGCGTGGAAGGGGGAAGAGTCCAAGGCCCTCAGATTAATTAACATTAACATGTTTCCGCAAGGTCTTCTTCAGAGCATTGCAGGCTACAATTCAAATGGCAACAAAAACAGAACATTTTGTATTATTGAAATGTATTTAGGTGAAAATGCAAATAGTTATGCAGTTCTATGGGAAATACAAGAGTGGTCACTTAAACGAAAAATATTCAGCATTTTTCTTATTGTTATTAGCCTTTAAACATGCTCTTGAGTACCATCGATTTACCATTGCATGTCTTGAAACAAAAAAGATGTTTATTATGCACTAAATAAACATTTTTCTCTGCTGTCTGCCCTGACATGTACTGAATGTACGCAGCCAGCAGATGGCGCCTAACGCTATTCACAGTTTAGATATGTTATCAATTTAAGAGACTGTGCGACACGCTAGTAGTTGCAGTCATCGCGTTTTGACGGCAAAAATGCTCAGAACGAGTCTGCCAATTTAAGGACTTAAAACAGCAGAAGATTCGCGGATAAATGACGTAGCAAATCGGAAAAAACTTCACAGATCGAGGGAGTTCAGCAGGATGTGTTTATGACGGTCAGAGAGGAGAGGATTTTCAAACCAACCTCAAACCTCAAAATAGCATGAATGCAACTGAATGCAACTCCAGGTATGTTTTTGATGATGGGCCATTGTTAGAACAGGGTTAAAAGCTCAAAAAGGTCACTGTGGCAGGATTTGTGTCCTTTTAAAGAGTGTTGAGAGACGTCCCGCTGCTGGAGGCCTCACACTCTGGAGGTCCCTGGGGTGCAGCCCTGGTCAGCCCTTTGCTTAAGACTCCACTCTCCTGTCTCATTCAGAAGACATGTGACTTTGTTTTTGGAAGTGGACAGGAGCAAGACGAGGAATTAATGACAGAGATTGACTGTACATTTGACCATCAATCAAACCTACGTTCTTCTGATATCGTTTGACCGTAAGCTGCTTTAGGCGGCTGTAGACTTTTCTGACATTTCAACGGTAATCTTCTCTCTTTCCCAAAACATACGAGGACATATGTACACACTTGTGGATTTTTAGGATATTTATTGTTATTTTGCGACTCTTTATGATTAAACCTTACACTTAAAAAGATGTGAGCGGTAGTAGTGCAGATATTTAATTCATAATTGGCCGCAGTTTACGTCATCGTGTAGCATTTGTTCGTGCTCGGTAATAAATGTGCTACTTGACCTGTGTCTGCTGTGTAAAGATGACTTAACTAACGCTGGTTCTGGTACATTTGGTGATAATCAGGCTAAATATACTGTCGCTTTTTTTTTTTTTTACCATAACAAGCAGCAGTGGGTGTTTTAGTAGAGATCTGTTTGTAATTTACTCACTTGCGCAGTTACTTTTGGGGAAATGTAAAGAGAAACTATAACAAAATCCAGTTTTTGAAGGCTCTCGCTAAACACTACGGTAATGTATACGAAAGATGAGTGGAAGTGTACCCTGCCTTGGGCTTTCAGTTGTATAAAAAGAGCACATTATCAAGTATGCTTCTTTCCCGGCTTAGTTTTTCAGCCCCTGCTATCAGGAGATTATAGAGATTATAGTTCCACCATCTTTAGCTTCAGTAAAATATATTCAGCAGAGACAAATCTTGGTATTACTGTGTGGAAGTTTACATTCTGATACGGATCTACAGTGCGCTGCTCTTCTGTCTCCAAGTGGAATACGTTTTGGAGGTGTGAGGAAGGCCACAAATAGGATCCAGACCAATTCCTCCCACACAGGAAAGGAAACATTCATCAGGCCAGGACCTCTGAGAGCATTCAACCCACTTTGTTCGGCAATAACGTGCCCAGCGGCTCCGCAATTTACTCCATTGTCCCCCACACTATACTCACTTCACATCCTGTCCAGTTCTTGCAGTTGTCGTCACGCAATCCCACTGTTCACCAACAAACTCCAGGCTGGCAGGGAAGTGGAGGAGGAATCGCGTGAACTAACGGCGTGGGCCAAAATTAACAAACTTTATCAAGAGTCTGAGGCATTTTGGATCGTTTTTGCGCGCCTGGATGTACAAATGATCGAAGGCAGAAGAAAGACAGAGCGTTTTATTGGATTCACGATTCTCCAGATTGACAAGAGAAGTGGGTTTCTGCAGCTGAACGCACTGTACCGATTATAGTGTTATCACGATACTAACATTTGTAACTTAATTTCGATACTAGGGAATATACTCAATTCTCGATCCCAAATTCGACACCACAGTGGGCGTCTTTAGCGTCAGATGCCAGAGTTGAAAAATCTGAACTTTTTGGTGAAATTTGTGACACGCCAACCATTCAGGAGCGTCCTCCAAAAGCAAACACTTCCACTTGTTGCCATTCAGTACCGCTATCTCTCTATTTCTAACAGATTTAACTGGCACAGGAGCTCTGTTATGAAGCACCTCAGCTAAGGTTAAAAACAGTCAGTGATCAACAAAGGGCAGAGGTGGTCTGACGTGCAGAGATGGAACTCATCAGTTTTCAGTTCTTAAGACGGAAACTGCCTCAGAGTGAAGGCTTACTCAAACATGTGTTAAAGCTGTATGTGATCCTGAACATTATCATTGAAGCTGGGATTAGCATTAGCATATACTAAGGACACATGAGGTTTCATTTCAAACTGGATTTAGGCGTGCGGCAAGAGATAAGTAGGATTTCGTCTTTAAACCAGGGTCACCCATGTGTCTGCACTTATGGTAATATTAGAAATGACAAGGAGAGCTTAGTCTGTACAGTCATGTAAAATAAAAGTACAATTCTTATCAGTACGGCTGGGACAGTCTGTGGTTTTGCATTACAATATATTGTCACGGGGCAGAAGAGAATACAGAATACAACTAACTACTGGATCTGCCAAACACTGTGACGTGATCAAATCATGTAAAATTGACTTTCAAGTGATTTTATCTTAAATGTACATGTGTTTGTGACTAAGTTACAGACAAAGCCAGTGTTGTCCTCGGTATTGTTAATAATAGTGGCCTTGGTGCTGACCCTAAACTTCTCCTGTAGTTTTCTCACGTAAATGTAAGAAAAAAATGTATTTAAAATGCATGTTCATCTTGTAATGTTTTAATATAGAAATGAGGCATTTTATGTGTAAAAACGGCGTAAATTGCACATATTTGGAACAATTCAATCTGAAATATGAACAGAACCAGGTGTACATCTCTTGGTTTACTTTGTACACATGTTAGCTGCAAAAAAATGTACAGAGGGGATTTTGGATTTCTTATTCACTTTTTGAGTGAACTATCTATGTATAGATGAAGTGGATTTAACAAAATAATTAAACATCTTGAGCAAGAGTTTGCTGTTTCTACATGAAAGCCGATATGTTGAGAGAGCAAACTGACCAAAAACCAAACCAAACAAAAAAACTGTTTTGCCTGTAGTGTCTCGCCTTCATAACAAATCACAGTTTATCGTGCATCACAATCTACTGAAATCACAAAACAAATTGTAGAGGGTTCCTACATACATTAGCTGTAAAATAATGTAGATATATTGGTCTGTTGATATATTGGGCCAGTGTTTGTACTTTTGGTTAAGCAGGGCTGTTGTAACTTTAAATTTGGGAAAAAATAATCATAGTCAGCCCTACATATCGGTCCAAACAGATCGTCAGAGTCATCGACCATCAGTTTTTCTGGATTCTAATTGTTGTCTAATCAGAATTGACACAAATCAATACTAAAACTAGTATCGAAACTAATCATTTGAATAAGTATTGATAGTGAATATAATCCCATAAATAGGGTACAATTGTAATAGTCTTAAAGGACAAATATAATGCAAAATTGACTTTGTTCCGTCATCAAAAACACACCTGGAGTAGCATTTAGTTTGGTTCACATTTGTTTGATGACGCTGGTTTGTAAATCCTCTCTCTCCAACACTGTGTTCTGAACTCCTTCGATGTGTGACCTAGATGATGCTGACGTCATTTATCCCAGAATCTTTTGCTGTTTTAAGTCCTTAAATCGTGTAAAATGGTTACAATTTTCCTTTAAAACGATTTTGATCAATACCACAACTAGTAGTTTAAAGTTAAAGTCCTTTTTTTTTGTCATTATGGTAAGTTCAGAGTGAGCAATGAGGGACGTATCAGTGTTGGTCAGTTTGGTTTGTGTGTTACCTGTAGCAGGAAGTCGAACAGGGCCAGTCTGCTCCATTCGTGGTGGTGGATGGAGGAGCAGTCGGACTCGGACTTTGGAGCGACGTTCCTGAGCCAGCACTTGTGTTTGAGCGAGCGCTGGTACTGTCCCCACGTCAGCTGTATGGAGGAGGGGGAGGAGTCCCACAGCACCACGGGACAGGGCTGCTTCTCTGGAGGGAGGACGGTCACACATGTGAGTGAGCGTGAGGGCAAGAAAGTTGCATTCAGCTTAAAGATGTTCTCCAGTTTGACCATTTTGCTGATGTTTATGGTGTTACTTCCTGGTTGGACAGCAGATGACACAACATGCTTTTTAGGCGTATGGATTGATTGGAAGAAGAGAAAATAAAGACAGAAACAATAAATAACACAACAACAACAAAAAAACTTAAACCCTAAAAAAACCTATTGGCACATACATATTATAGCGACTAACACCCATGTTGTACATTAGACAACCCTTGTACACACATACAGGGTAGATACATACATACAGGTCTACAGTGTACCCATATGTGTATATTTCAATTCAGTTGACTGGATGGGTCAACAACTGGATGGGTCAACAACAGTTGACTGGATGGGCCACAGGTAGAAAGCAGTTCAATTAAACAATGTTCAATAGACAAACTGTATATTTTATTACATGTATGCATTTACATTAGCTAACAAAATCACATCAATTAACTATTATTATACTGCACTTTGTTTTAACCAATTGTTTATATCGAAACAGTTATTCTTGCTTTCTTTCCAGTTCATTATAATGATACGATTGGCTGATAGGAAATCTACGTAGTAATACAATACTGTCCATTTTTTATTTGAGACTCTTGGTTCTTATTCTGAGCAAACACAGCAGGAGACATGGGGGAATCTGTACATTAAACACACTGGACAGTTTGTCCATTACAACTTTCCAAAATAATTTCACTGTCACAGCATATGAATGAGTGTGCCTTCAGCGCATAGACTGTGAAACAGTGGACTGTGGGAATGTGACGTCACCCATAGCGTTTGGCTCCAGCTAAATAAAGTCAATCGTGGCTAGCAGTTATAGCAGCTAAAGTGGAGCCAGACTCCATATTTGGAAATCCGAGTGCGTATCATGGCAACCGCATGGACTAATCAGGAGCGAGGTTGTTAACGGTTTCCGCCCCTCGGCGGGAGGAGAGGGCATCAACATCCGGCGCTAGCTGTCAATCAAACCTGTTCCTAACACGAGCAAAACCGGCCCCTGGAAAAGAAAGCACCTGATTGGTCAGTTATTGTTGCTAATAACTTGATTTCTCAACAACTTAACGAGAAAAAAACACCAGGATCATGTAGAGTGTGTCAAAACGTACAATTTAGTTCCAGGTGGTGAGTTTGACAGAAGCAGTTACAGAGTAAAGGCACAAGTGTCCCAATAGAAAGTGAATGGCAGCTCGACTTGAAGGAGCCAGAACAGCCTCCATGGATAGCTCCAACGGTCCTCTGTTTTACAATCTATGCTTCAGCCCCACAACCATACCACTCTGCCAGCAGAGTTTGGATAATTTATTATCCATTGTATGAAGAATATATGGTGTAAAAATATAAGCTGGATGTAATCATTTGAGCTGTATATTTTTATATTTGACACATTTAGATATTTGTGTGCATTTAGTGCTGTTTCCCATTGTGGGGCAGTAATAGACTTTCTCCTGCCCAGACTCCATAGTTTTTTGTTGTGGTGCTATTAACCTCCTCTTTTAGAATGGCACAACATTTTACAGATAAATTATAATACACATTTGTAAGAAATGCAACTTTTTTTTTTTTTTTTAGATGATCCTCAGGTCATTTTAAAATTTATATTACAGATCAGATGACACGTTTCACTAAAACGTAGTGAACATGGTTATATTTAACAATTTACCAAACATTTTGCTTGTTTGGCCCAGTTTGACAGTTTTTATAATGTTTATAATGTTACTTCCTGGTTGAACATGAGCAGAAAATATGACACAGTAATTCTACAACTGTTACCTAGCAACCAGACTGTAAACAAGGACCAAAATCCATATAAGTAACACAATAGTTATGATTTGACAAATAATAACACCTGATAACTCCTTTATTTTGTTGAATGACCACAGGTGCCCTCCCACCAAACTAAGTCCGAATTAGAAAAACATGAGAACCTGTCAAATAGACAGCAATATAAATATCCAATTTGTCCAGCGCACACACCACATCACAATTACGACTGAACTGGGACTAAACACTGAATTTAACTTTGACTAGACCAGGACTAGAGCAGGACCAAACCATGTCAACATTAGGCGTAAACTAGCCTTAAACTGCGACAAACCAATGCTTATTTTACTCAAGGTTCCCATTTTCCCTTTTTCCCTTTTCTATATGCTGTCTGATGATAACATTGTAAATGTAGACATATAGATAACCAACTGTATTTTCTATTTTCATGAACTCCATTAGGCCAGAGTCGCAGTCATAACACTGGAAAATAAGGACGTTTTCAATGAGATGAGAAATAAATTGATGACATTATATAACCTAAAATAACAAACTGAGCGCCAACCTATATTTTCCAGGACTTTTTGTGTTTTCCATGTCTAGAGAACAGGACAGTTATTTTCCAGGATTTCCAGGACATGTGAAGGCCCTGTTTATTAGGGGGTGACTAAACGTTTAACCGAGTGAAGAGCTCCTGCCCGGTTAACTGGTCCGTTTCATTTTCTGCCTTGTATACTATCTTGTAATACACAATTGCACCACCAGAGGGCGCCCGAGAGAGCACCTCATGCGATTGTAACACATCTGAGTGAAAACAAGTGCGCTGACAACTTCAAAATAGTGTATTTATCTCAAAAAGACGGAGCAAACCTGAGACACTGCAGTATTTATGAAGTAATATTGGTAACACTTTAATAACTACACTTATTCATACCTTAAGAAATCATGAACAAAGACTTCATAGAGTTCATAATCAACAAATAGTTTATTAAGAATGATTCAGGCTTAGTGACTATTTAACAAATATTCTACCCCTAATTTCTAACCCCAACCTTAACCTTAATTAAGTAGTTACTAATCCTGAATCATAAAAAAAAACTATTAAAAAAACTATAATAAACTATCATTATTAATTAAGTCTTTGTTAATGCTTTATTAAGGCAAAATAAGATGTAGTTATTATAAAGTGGTACCCTAATATTAATATTATATGGTTTATTTAACTCGGATTTCACGCTGGTGGAGAAAACAGACAGCTTTTTGCCTCAGATGGAAAACTATTGATCTTTTTACCTGCACAAGCTAAGGTAAGCGGCTAACAGTAGCGACTTTACAATTTGACTCTTAAAAAAATATATAAAAAGTGCTCTGTTCATTATTACTACAACAGTGCGTCAAAACAGCATCTATTGGCGCTTTCATGTCTGTTGTGCTCTGTTTAAAGACCTGTGGCTGTCGCTGCTCTGCGTTTGCTCTCGAAATGCACTCACGTCTAAAATAACTCGTTCAGTTAAAAGAAAGTACTGGTACAACAAAAGAAACTCTGTGTTAACGTAAACGGTTAACTGATTATTGACGGCAAAGGGCTCTAACGAACGGTTAAAGAAAAAAAAGAATACGTGCATCTCTACTGTTTACCGAAACAAATGCGTGCTTTTCAAGGGTAAAGGCTGTGTAAGTGTAAAAAGAAAAATGCAAGAAAATCATGCAATCATACAATAAATATTGTAGAAAAACAGGACATTTTATATAAGATACTGATCAGAAAAGTATTCTAGTCAACAATAATGCATGTTTCTCCAGTCACATGTCATGTTATTGTGTCTATACTTCAAGTGCTTGGTCTAACCTTGAGTGAATGCGGACACCAATGTTCTGAGTCTTACCGTCATTTTCTGAGAAAGTGTGTGCATTAATCTGAAGCCAAGAACCCAGAAGCTGTTTACTTGTCTTACACAGGCCAATGAGTACAAATAATATGATATAGTTAAGATGCACAACGTCTTTGCCATGTCTTTGTCAGGAGAAAAATGGACAATTCACATTTTAGTATAACTTCAACAAGCAACGGGGAAGGGGAGTGAGACATAAAAAAAAGTTTAACTAAACATTTTATTGACAACAACAATTAAACTGAAACAGTCTGTTCTGCAGCTGGTTAAAGGAGTAGGACCACATGCCTTTAAAAGCCCAAATCTGTGCAAAAATGTGGATTCAGTGTTATTTTCTGTCAGGTATTCACTCTGTCATGACGTTCTGATGGCAAAGACAAAAAAAAGACAGCCATTTGGAATTTCTTTAAAGATCCTGAGGGTTATGGAACAGAAAAGTCAAGACCCCAAAAAATGACACCAGCCCTGAGCCGAAAGATCTGACTGGACTCCATCAAGACACTGGACCATCCTCGACTCAAATTAAGGCCGTCATTGGTGCAAACTGCAGCCCAATAGTTAGTTTGATTCTCTGATGACGGTCCTGATGGCTCCAGCGTTACTTGCACGACAAGCCTGAGATGTTTTCTACACACCACAGGGAGGGGGTGCCATAATGATCTGGGGGGCTTTTTCCTTCAGTGGAACAAAGGAGCTCCAGGTAGTGCAGGGGCCCCTGGCTCTGTGCAGATGTTGCAGAGAGCATCCCTCCTGACTGAGGCCCTCGTCTGTGGAACCACTGGGTTTTTCACCAGGACAACGCTACAGTTCACAAAGCCCCAGGACAAAGGACTTCTTCAGGAGAATAACATCACTTTTTTGGACCGTCCTGTGTGTTCCCCTGAACTAAATCCAACTGAGAACCTTTGTGGATGGACGGCAAGGGAAGTTTACAAAAATGGAGCACAGTTTCAGCCAGTAGATGTCCTTCATTAGGCCGTCTTCACCTCCTGGAAACGCTTGCATCAAGCGCCTCAACCAAACAATAACAGGGGCGCTACTCATTACTTCATGTTTGGGACTTTGATTTCTGTTTTGTGGGGGTTTCAGTTTTTTCAAGTGTGGTCCTGCTGCAGAACAGCCTATTTCACTTTAATTGCTGTTTTCAATTAAAAACATGTACTCACACTTTTTTGTTGTTGTCTCCCATTTCTTATTGCTTATTGAACCTCTATTACTTTTGCCCATTTTTCAAAACTTTTGTTCTAGACTGTATCTAAAAAGACAGTAGAACAAAACCAGAAGGAGCTTAGCAGTCATATACTGTATCTTTCAGGACACACTCTGGCGTTAAAGGCTTGAGACACTAGTCAAAGGAAATAATGATCAGATTCTTATTTTTGTAAAAATCCAACTTTACTGAAAAACTTTGAATGCAGTTGTATTTTCTACAAAAAAAAGTATGACTGGAGGAACGTTAATACCCACACGCATTAATTCAAGGCACGTGCACACTTTTAGAAGAGTCTACAAAGTGAAGCTGTAGGGTTGGATCAGATCAATGATCAGAATCAGAAACGGTTTATTGCCGTTGTCAGTGATCAAAATTCACAAACATAGGAACTTGCTTCAGCGTGAGGTGCAACATAAAACAACGAATAAAATATAATAAAATATAGAGTTCTTTCTTTATGTGCTGTGTGGCTGGTTGGAGTTGAGCACATATGCCAGATAGAGATGCACTGATCCAGCATTTTCAGATCCGATACTAATTTGATACATGGGCTTTAAGTATCTGCCTGATATCAGCTGATACCTCTGCAGAGACTGAAAATAATATTTATTTTCTTAGAACAAGAATAATATATGACAAAACTAATCCAAATGGATGGTGCAACTGTTCTCTACCCCTCAACTGATGACAGAACAGCTTTATATCAACAAAACCTCAACCATCATGAGATGTTCTGGACCAACAAAGGCCTGTAAATAGTCTTAATAACTCAATTTAAAGGCCCAGCCAGTATATCGGCTGAACCGAGATGCTGAAGCTGACATTCAATTCAACACATTTTTCCTAATCAACACCGATATTCAATACCAGCTGAATGTCCTTCCCTCTCTCCCCCCATTTCACGCTGCATTGACCTTTAAAAGAGAAGAAAAAAAATCAATCTGTTCCAAGCTGGACTGGAGCAGAAATAATGATACGATAAATTCTTAAAGGAAACATTTGCTTTTTTCAGGTACTTAGTATTGAGTAAACATTTTGATAAAACAGCTTAATAATAGAAACAGGTCCATTGACAGATAGGCACTTAAATTTTTTTAGGATAGGGGATAGGTGAAAACAGGAATTTTCTGAGGTCTCGAGCCTCAGTTGCAGGACAATACTGGATTAACTCAAACATGCAGGAATCAGAGGTTAAACTAGACTTTTTTTCTACCGGTTACTCTGACCGGCAGGGTTGGAAAATTCCGGCCTTTTGGGAAAACGACCGGTCAAATATTATAAGTAATTAACAGATCACTGCATTTAAAAGAGAGACTGATATTGACAACGACGAAAGCGTTTGCTTAAGTCATTATTTCAGTTTTTTGCGGAGCGGTTTTGTTGCGTTTTGCTGCCTCTCTCTCCTCACCGCTGATCTGTCAGACATCTCAGTCAGTTCTTGTCGGATTCCAACTGGGAAAACCAAGATTTAGAAACACACAGTTTGCTTCTGTCCCTGTCAAGGTAATCGCAATGGTACGACGTGGTTTTATGTGCATATTTGTGGCTCATTAATTATGCATGGTGTTGTCTTGTAGCCTGTTGTGGCTAATAGTAGCAGCGAGTCACATCAGGTGTTACTGCACAAGACATCACTCATCAAAGACGTCTTCCCATCATGCAAAAGTAGAATCTCATGAAAGCTGCCCCAAAACCAGTTATCTGCTGGTAAACTACTGTTAACTCCACTATAGACTCCGTGAACAGGGTTAGCAGCACCCCGCCCCGCGTGAATTTGTTTTAATTGCGAGTGTGTAAAGTGTGAAATCCAAAACATAATAGGTAGATGATAACGTGAACTTATTCAGTAAAACATGAGACTGAACACCTGCGGAGTGCAGGCATCAGGGATGGACACAGCTACACGAACAGGACAGTGAGAGACTTTCTGTAGCACTGATGGCACGGAACGGAGGATCAGCCAGAAAAAAACTTCTAATTATGATTCGTTTTGTGTGTAGTGGTGCGTGTGTGTTGAGGGTCTGGCCGGACAAGCTGACCGGAATGTTTTGTTTTTTTCGGCCAAAGTCTTATTTTACCGGTCAAAGGTACATAAGAAGGTAACCTCTGGCAGGAATCAATCGAAATACAACTTTGAGTAAACGAATGATGAGGAAACACATTTGTAACGGGATTGAAAGCTCATTAAAGGTCCCATATTCAGCTATTTTCCCCTATACACAGTCTATTCTAAGGGCTTTGTTGATAAAATTTTGCGTTGTGCGATATCCATAACATAACAATTTCCAAAAAACACCCATTTCTTGGACTGGCCCCCCTCCTTGCAAAAGCAAACGGCTCATTCTGAGATCTGACCCCCCCGAACAGAGAGCAGGCTGCCTCCCCCGCCCAACCCGTGCCGAAGCCTAGAACAGAGATAGTGCGCATGCGCCGTGTGCTCCGGTAAACAGCGATACACAAACACGGGAATAAACATTTTATCCGTCCTGACGGTGCGTCGTGCTGAGTCCTACGTCCTGGATCTGACCTGGAGTTTGACGTGCTCCAGTACCTCGACGACGGACGTTGCCGTTTGGTAAATAACAAGCTAACTCTTCGATCTGTCGTATCCATCGTGTAATTACTGTGTAGCATTAGCATTAGCTGTTTTTATTCTGCGGCTGCGCGCTTCCCGGAGGCGTGGCTTAAACACTGCGTCATCCTTGTGAAGCGCGTCATCCTTGTGAGGAGCCCCCGTCTTCCTGCTCAGCCGAGGGGGACGGAAAAGACAGTTCTCTAGTGAAAACATGCAGGAATCAATCAAAAAACCACTTTGGGCACAACATACGAGGCCCAAATAGCACTGTAGGAAGGTTAAAACCTGAAAAGTCGATTTTGCATGTTATGGGACCTTTAAAGTTGATTTTGCATAGTATATATCTCCTTTCAATGCATTTGAACACAAAACTCATAGTATTACTAGGAATCATGACATTGGCAATCTCCAATAGCTAATAATGTGTGACAGCTAAAGGTATTTTAGGTTCTTCTGCGAAACCAGTCGAAGCATATGTTCAGGCTATTAAATTCTATACTTTAACTCTGCGTATTTTTTCCTCCAAAACTTTGTGACCATCTGCTGCGTGTGTGAAAGTCTTGCAGCGGCCCACCCACAGTGAACTCCTGCGCTCTCTTGCAGGAGTGGGCGGACCGAGCCCCGCCACATCAGAGCGGGAGAACACTTCCAGGCACCTAAATGTTGCCTTTCCTTTCAATTCATGAACTGTAATTGACAAGAAATTACCCTTCATACAACCTGTGACAGATGTAATTACTAGTCAGAGTTATGTAGGTGTTCATTTTGAGTTAACTTTTTCTGAGCTACAAACCACACGATGATTAGACCTTTGGATTTTTATTCGTAGGATATTTTCTCTTTTGTAGATGCTGTCAATAAGAAGAAGTTTGTCACAGTGGGTGGAAGTAAATGCCAAGACTTTTCTATTTCAGAAACGTTTGCTTGTTTTGCTGCATTTCGAATGGTTACATACAGAAATGAAGGTTTGAAAAGGGAATAAATGGAAAGATTAAAATAGGACCAATTGTATAGGACTAAGTCAGGAAAAAGAAACTGAAGCTAAACCAGGAGAAACAGTTTCAATCCAAACTGAACCAGGACTAAACCAGTTCCAAACCAGAACTAAATGAAGGCTATAATCTTAAACAGGACAATTTCAGAGCTCAAGATTTCTTCAGCTCTAAATCTTTCCCTCCTCATGTGCACAAGAATCATCTGCCATGAGAATTTAAAGGTGTATGTGACTTTAAAGGTGCATGTGACTGTTTCCATAAAGATGTTAATACAGGATTAACTCTAACATGCATGAATCAATCAAAATTCAAAATACACCTTATGATTAGGAAACACTGTTATATCACGGTTATGAGCTCACAAAGTTAACTTTACATACAGTCATGGCTAAAAGTGTTGGCATCTCTGAATTTTTTTCCAGAAAATTAAGTTTTTTTCCCCAAAAAGTATTGCAATTCCCCATTTTTTGCTATACTCATGTTTATTTCCTTGTTCCTGTTTTGGGGGAAAAAAAACAAAACAAAAAAAACACGAGGAACAATAACTTTTTTTACATAATTTCACACAAATCTTCAAAAATGGGCCGGACAAAATGGCTGGCACTCTTTCAAACTTGTGGATAAATGACTTAATTTAAGCATGTGATGCTTGTTTAAACCCACCTGGGGCAAGTCACAGGAGTGGGCAATATAAATATCACACCATCACAAGTCTTTTTGGGGAGAAATACTACATTTTCAAGAAAAACAACCAGGGGTGCCAACACTTTCAGCCATGACTGTGTATCTCCTTTAAAGGTACACTGTACCTCTCCCGGTGGAGGGTCTTCATTGAGATGTTATTGCTTCATCCAGAAAGTACACCAAAGTATGGGATATACTTTTTGGTGACAAGCAGGGCACACAGGCCTGGTCTGCAGGCTCTGTCCCCTCAGCACGAGGACAGAAGATTAAAGTCTGTGTGAAGGTTCTCGTGGATTTTAGTTTAGTTTGGTGTGATGGCACCTGTGGTAAATATTTAATAATTGAAAATACAGGGACATTTACTGAAAACTGACACATTTTTCTGACTGCTGCCATATCTGCTGCGTATGTCCAACCAGGAAGTAACATTATTAACTTTACAATAACGCTTTTCTCTTCTTTTATTGACATTCATAGACACATTATTCATTCACTCCACACCCAGTGGTGGTGAGCTACTATTGTAGCCACAGTTGCCTGGGGGCAGACTGATGGGAGCGAGGCTGCCAATCTACACCATAAGCCCCTCTGACCACCACCAAAAATTTAAACACACACAACTTTCATACTAGGCAGTGTGGGTTGCCTAAAGACACAAGGGCATTGTTCCAGTCGCCCCCTGTGGCACCTGGTGGTCCAGCAGTCCATCCAAGTAGAGACCAGGCCCCACCTGCTTAGCTCCTGAGATCTGACAGGATCAGGCCTTGGCAAGCCAGTGAAATGTAGTAACCTGTCATACAAACTTTAATGAAATACTGTGGAACATTCTGGATAAATAAAGAACATCTCCATGGAGACAAAGCAGGTGGCTGACCCCTGCCAGTAAAGTTAATAGTGCACATTTAATGACCTTTATTGTCTTTGCACATCTTTGATACTCAAATGCCCCTTCAATCCATTTGGTCTGAAACCAGGCCTGAGCCTGAGGTCACATCACCAGGTCCAGGTCATAATGTGTTATGTTCTTTTTCTAAAAATTAAAACACATTCTGATAAATGTGAAATGGAAGAGTTAATTCCACAAACAAGTGGCGGGCCTCTACCAGAGAAGTTACACCTTGCACCTTTAAGCTGCACACTCAGAGGTTACAGCCGGCTTTTGAGCGTCACAATCTTACCGTGTATAAAGTGAAACTTCCTGCTGACGGCGGGCAGCGTCCTGTTGAGTCCGAGCACTCTGTCCAAGTGGAAGGCGAACACCTCTGCAGTGTCCACGGGGCTGTGGACGAGCCCACGCTGCCCCACGCACACGCTGTCATTCCCCCTTGTCACGCTCGTCTCCTCCTCGAACGTCAGAACACGCGGAGAGGCCTCGTGCGTGACTTTACTGACGCGCAAAACTTTGGCACTTGCCAGAAAGCGCATGGCGTGGACGTCCGTGGAAGTGAACCACGGCGGGGGCTTCTGGCTGTAGATTCGAATAGAACTAACGCTGCTAGAGTCGGTTTTCGAGTCAGATTGGTCAGGAATTTCCACATATTTATAATCCACCTTCGCGACATCGCTCCAGGACGCGTGCGCTGCAGTGTCACGCTCGGTTTGGTTCACGTCTCGCTCCTCGGCGGAGTCAAACCGGCCGTGCGTAAAAGCCAAAGTGCCGGTTTTGTCGTGCGTCTTTGCCTTCTTCCTCCTCAGCTTCGGCCTAACTGTCCCCCGTATGTTCGCGGGCTTCAAACGCTTCGCTTTCAGTGTGATGTAGACCACGTTGGACCGGGTCGGAGCCACGGTAGCGACGGGCGGCAGGGCTTCACTCTCCCCCGCGTGATGTTGATACAATCCACGTCCGGGCCTGTTGTTGCCATCGTGCACCGGCGCCTGCGAGCTCCCGGACACGTAGATCAGATAAAGCGCGCAGACGAAGGCGACGATCAGAGTTTTCTTGCACAAAGGGCTCCTCCGAAAAGTTTTGATGAGTTTGGTGAAAGGGAAGCACCGCCACGGAGAGCGACACTTCCCCATTAGAACTTATCTGGCGCTCATTGAAGCTCTTTTGAAGCCCAAAGCAGGCGGCAGCGCAGGAGGAGCGCGTTGGGCACGACAGGCTGGAGTTGTGGACGCAGCAGCGATCAGGCATCTGTTCTGAACGGGTCAGCTGGGATTGGGAAACCCCCTCCAACGCAACACGATGGAATTCCACGTATGAGAGTTCCCACGCGCAGATTAGGCCGTGCCTCACTGGCGTTTTGACATATTACAGTGTCAGAGGCTTACTGATTTAGCCCCCCGTCCAGGGCCGCAGCAACAAATTGTGAGCCCCAGGTACAGACCTTGTCTGTGGGCCCCGAATATGATTTTTTTTTTTTTTTTACTAATACATTTTTAGATGTGTTTCAGTTTGTTTTTGCAATATATACCAGAACAATTTGAGAAACATCTGGAAACCTATTTTTACCACAAGAAAATTGCAAATTATTGTATTTGTTAACAACTTGGCTAATATGTGACCAATGATTTTCTTTACATTTAAAGGAAAATGTATGGCAGTACGACGGAGTATAAGGGCCAACTGAAAAAAAAAAATGCGGACATTACGAGAATAAACTCGTAACATTTCGACATTAAACTCGTAATTGTATGACTTTTTCTGGCTTCGACTTTATTCTCATACATTTACGAGATTAAAAGTCGTAATATTACGAGAATAAAGTCGTAATATTACGACTTTTAATCTCTTAATATTACGAGATTAAAAGTCGTAATATTACGAGAATAAAGTCGTAATATTACGAGATTAAAAGTCGTAATATTACGACTTTTAATCTCGTAATATTACGAAAAGAAGCTATTTCTTCCAAATCTGTTTGGTTCTTCCGACGAAACAAACCCAAACGCGTCTGCATTGTCGCTTCAAAGTCCTTAAACTAATGATAATGTGGTGATGCTGTGCTAAAAGACACAGTATTTCTTCGTGTGTAAACCCTAGTTCAAAGTATAACCGCACAAAATGCTCCATATCTCCATAACACAGGTACTGGCTTCATACACATTTTCGACTGTATTCTCGTAATATTACGACTTTTAATCTCGTAATATTACAATTTTTAATCTCGTAATATTACGACTTTTTATCTCGTAATATTACGACTTTATTCTCGTAATATTACAATTTTTAATCTCGTAATATTACGACTTTATTCTCGTAATATTACGACTTTTTCTCAGATATTACGACTTTATTCTCGTAAATGTATGAGAATAAAGTCGAATCCAGAAAAAGTCATACAATTACGAGTTTAATGTCGAAATTTTACGAGTTTATTCTCGTAATGTCCGCATTTTTATTTTTTTCCCCCAAATGGCCCTTATACTCCGTCGTAATGGCAGCCCATTTCCGCCAATGAATACAAAATAAAAGCCCCACAAGAAGTCATTATTGCGAGTTTTAAAGTCACAGTTATGAGTTTTAAAGTCACAGTTATGAGTTTTAAAGTCATAATTATGAGTTTAAAAGTCATAATTTCGACTTTTTCAAGTATAAAGCAGCAGACTGGACATCTGGTCAGTACCAGGCTTAACTCAAAACTCAAAATTATGACCTTAAAACTCGAAATTATGACTTTTAAACTTGAAATTATGACTTTTAAAGTCACAATTATGACTCATAACAAAAAACATGAAATTATGACTTCCTGTGGGGCTTTTATTTTGTATTCATTTTTTAAACAAATCCAAACTGTAGTGTAAGCAGTTTTTATACAGAATAAAACAGGACAGTTTGTGGGGGAAATTATTGCCCTTAGTCCAATCAAATTTTGATTACATTTCTATTAATTGTACAGCACTAGATTACAGTGTAGAAAAATGCTACAAAGAAAAAAAAAACACCAAATGGTTTTGAGGGCCCTTCCTTGTCCTTGGCTCTGAGGAAATTGACAATTTTACTTTACTAGTTAAATCTACAAAAAACAAGATAAAATATCTGTAATTCAAATACACACTTTTTGCAGAGTAGTTCTGTGTGCAGGCTTGTCAAATGCAAATGAACACTGGACTGGATCAGGAACTGAAAATGCTTCATTGGAAAAAACTGTTAGAAAGAAGAAGAAACTGTTAGACCGTTTAGGCCACATGGGGATATTTTATTCAGCTCAAAGCTACATTAAAGTTCTGCTGACAGGCAACAGCAGCTCCAGCAGAGGAGTGGGCTGCAGCGCTCATTGACTTCAGACTTCACTCGAGCAAAATCAATCAAACGACGTGGGGCTCGACTTGGACCGGACGCTGGAGCCTCCACACCCGTCTCTTCTCTGTTGAGGTCGAGAAGCATTTGTTTCTAATGTTTATAGAAACAAACTGGAACATGTCTAAACCGGACTTTTTTTCTTGTTAAATTGCAGATTTTTATTGTAATATAATGAGGTCTAGTGTCTTGCCACTAATAGAAATGATCAGGAGCAACTTTTGAGAATTTACCTTTTGGATGTTTCTTGGAAGACCACAGTGTAATCAATAGGAAACTCTGGCTCTTGTCCCCAATCTGGCACCATCACATTTTAGAATCTGAAAATAACCAATAAAACCAAACTATCTCCTGGAAACAAGCAGCAAACCATGTACTTTCTGGGCAATAAAAACTCCTTTAACTGGATACATGAAGCAGAAAAGCGTTAATATGATACTGTAGAACCTTCTAGGCAAAGCAAAAACAATTTTATCAACTCAAAAACCTACATTATGCACCTTTAACCAGGGGCGTAGCACCAGTTTCTTGGCCCCAGGTACAAACCCTCTCAGTAGCCCCTATTTCTATTTTTTCCCTTTAGCTAGAATATATACCCTATGGTTTCGACATACACCTAGTAATAACTTGCTAATTTTAAGACATTTTGTTAGCTATTATTACAATAAGAAAATACGCTAACTGCAAGTAAAAATCACTCAATTTGTTTGTTAAAAATAAAATGAACAATGATGTGAACAATGATTATCCTTTTTTAAGGGATGATGGAACCCACAGATATCATATAATTGTATTTAGTCTCTCAAGGACTTTACTCAACCACAATGCATTTTACAACAACAAAAGTAGATCAAAGTGTAGAAAAATGCAACCGAGGGGAAAAAAACATGCCCTGGGCCCCGGGAAAACCAGCAGCCTTTACCCCCCAAGTCGGACACCCCTGCCCTTAACTTGTGACTTGACTTGAGGCCAAAGACTTTAAATTATATCACCTTTGTGAAACTCAACACAAAGCACATGGGCCAGCTTCTTAAATGGAGCTTACCCTGTAGTCTGTTATAGCCCTTTGTGATTCTAGCGACACCTGCTGGCCATTAGTTAAACCTACGCAAATGCTGACATCTGCAAGTCCGGAGCAGAAGGGCATTGCTGTATTAAAGCAAAGCTGACTCAGAGTGTCGGTCTGTGGATGTCTTAATGAAACACTTGAGCCCCAGCCGCCACAGGACGTCCTGCTTTAAATAGATCCACACCAGAAGAACCAATAGCCCATTGTCTTTTGCCCTCAACACCAAAAGGCCACGGTGTCATTTTTCAGTCTGAAAATAGTCGGCCACAGTCCACTGTGAATGTCCATTGTCTGTCAAAACAATGGACAGCTGGTTATTGACCCTTATGACAGTATCTGAATGTGGTGTTTACATGCTCTCAGAGAATCCAGGATACTCATTTTCCTGTTTACATGTGCACTTAGAGTATTCAGGATATTCAGAGTGGTAACTATGGCAACTCTGGCACAGATATGGAAGGGGCTAAACATGTTAGCAGCTTTGCTAATTTATGACTTTTTATCATGTTTCTGACAAGATCCATTTAAAAAAAAACTAAGCCATGAGACTAAGGAGTGCACTCACAGCTTACAGTAAAGGGTGTTTTAAACAATGGGAAAATACATCAGACATCCACAGTTTCAGTTCAATTCGAGAGCAACACAGACAGTCACAGAAATGAGTTTGCTGTTAAAACTTTGCTGCATGACACTGTAGATGACTTAATTGTTTTATGATGATGAAATAATGCAAGTAAAAAAGTCCTGGAGTCCTTTTAGCAAATGAGCTGCTCCAGATGTGTTTCTTTAGTTTGCACATGCTCAGTACAGACTCCGATGTGTTTCTTTAGTTCACACATGCTCAGTACAGCTCTCACGCTGAGACATCAGGATACTGTGTTTAGTATTCTGGATACTATTGGAATATTCCTGTGAGAATAACCCAGTTTCTCATAACCAGGATACTGTCATACCAGGTTATTGAATACAGACTGCTGTGTTTACTGTAAGTGGACACTCACAAAACCAGACACTTAAAAAACCCAGACATACCCGGGTTATTTGTGCGCATGTAAACGCACTCAATGCGATTTAGTGTAGTCCGAGGCAGCTCATGACAAGAAACAACATATAACAACGTACATCAACAGATGTACAAATGACAACATTAAAGTTAAACAGCGCTTCAGTATCAGTGATCACAGATTGTAACGTGAAACACTAGAACACAGAACACAACCAGAGAGCCAAAACAAAATACAATAAAAGCACAGGTAGAAAAGAACATCTATTTGAAAAAAACAACAACAAAGAAACATACAATAACATTTAAAAAATCCATACAAACCAAAGAAAAGGTCCCACCTGGTCCAAAGTCTATCAGATAAGTCAATTTTCAAATCAAGTCTGAATGTTGTTGTTTTTTTCCCCCCCATTTGTCATTTGTTAATTATGTTTTCAATCCACTCCTTGAACTTTGGATCAGTTTGTGTCCACCATTTTTTGTGATGACCGTCTTCTCTCTGCCAAAAGTATGATCCAATGGTATCCATTTACTGTGTCCATGGCAGGAGTTTTGAGGGTTTTTTAATTTATTTTTTTGAGCAAAAGGACAGTTCCAAAACACATGTAATGACGGGCCACCTTGCAACCACAGTTTCTCCAGCAGTTAGCATGTCCTTGTGGAGAATGGTCACTGTGACATGGTGTAAAATGATATATACATATATATATAAAATCCTCTTCTTCTTCTTCTGTAGTGTAGTGCTGTAAAGTGCTCCCTATCCCTGTATTTTAAATGGTACGTCGCCTATTGATGACATCACAGAGGGATTTCGTTTTAAGAACTTCCTCTAATTTTAAACTCATATTTTTCCAAATTTCTTCTCAAACTGTAACCCATGATAAGTATTCACCACAGATTCTATCCACCAAACTATATCAAATGTAGACAAACGTGAAACCTGTGTCAGACTTTAAGATGTCAATATTTGGTCCAAAATTGAGCCCATTTTAATCCTGATTTTGGCGTGGTTTGGTCCTGTTCTCGTGCTCGTTTCCACACATCAGGTATCGTAGCGTTCCTTTTCATTTAACAGGCTCATTTGTTGTTTCCCTTTCGACAGGTAACACACTCGGACACTACACCGGAGCAGACACAGAGCAGGAGCACACTGTGATTAACTATTGGCTCCACCTGCTTCCTGCTGGGGACGACGACCTGTTAGTTTGTCCTCTTTTTCTGCTCAATATCAGCAGCACGGACACTGCAGAATGTTCTTTATTGACAAGTTGCGTGCCATGTTTGTGAATTCTATCCTTGGGAAGACGTTCAAAAAGGTGAGTAAACGTGTCGGATATGAGCTGATTTGTGGAAGCGTAACCTTGGCTTGTAACGGTTGCGCTCTTGAGAATTTGAAAAGTGTGTTTTTTGGTTGGACTTCATCATTTTATGTGGGCCAAATCCCTTTTAAAGCTGAATATTCACCAATACCAAACCACGCATAATGTAAGCCCGTCCGTGGCTGTGGTTACATGTGCGCTCTGATTATTATTCAGTTTTTGACGTTATACAATTATTAAAACGATATGCAAACGGGAAAATCATCGGATGTCTTTCTGATCATGATCCTCTGATTTCTCGCGTCAGATTTTGTGGTTTGCATGTCATTTAAAGTGCATCTGATCGGTTTTTATGATTTCCCAGTTTTGACTTTTTGGATGGGATGATGCCTGTTGTCAATATAAATGGTAGTTTTACTCTACTAGTTTGCGAAGAAAGGTGAAAAATCTGTTGAAACTTACTTGAAACACATTTTTTGATGCTTTAAACATTGATTCAATAAAATAAGACAATTCTCATGTATTTTTATTAGTCAAATAATAATTCCCGTGACATTCGAGGAGTGTTGGCCCAGTGTAAAACATGGTTGCTTGGTAACCGTTGTAGAATATTCTAGTGTGATGTCATGATTTACAACCAGGAAGTAAAAATCTTAACCTAAATAAAATGCCATAATAGGAAAAAAATGGTTACACACACAAAAAAGTGAAATCTTAAGTGATCTTAACTGCATTTGGTAAAATGAAATGTTTAACTTGTTATGTGCACTTGTTTATTTCAGAATTTAGAGTTTATTGCCATTGTCAGTGATCCAAATTCACAAACATAGGAACTTGCTTCGGCGTAAGGAGCAACATAAAACAATGAATAAAATATTAGCAAAATATATAACAGAGGCATGCATAAGATTTAAAATAGAATAGAATAGAAGAGTATAGACTAAGACTATATACAGAAATGTACAGTTAGATAGACAGTAGTGCAAATAGATAGCTTTTTTATAATATAATGTTAAAGTGTTCATGAGTCCAACAGCAGAGGGAAAGAAACTCTTCTTTGTAACATTACTTTACAGTTATAATGTTCAAGTACAAACACAAAGTAGAGACCAAGATAATTACTCAAATAAGAGTTAAAAAGTTCATGTTCATTTGTATGAGACAGTGCCATGGACTGAATAAACAGCTCGGAGTCTGAGCCCTAAAGACGCACAGACAGGGGCGTTAGTGTTTAATTCTTTATTTAACAGCCTATTAAAGGTAGTTGGAATATTCATCCATCTAGAAATGACCTGCATAAGCCGAGTGTGTTTAAATATAACTCTTCCTCTGTTGAAATCTGTGTGCACTGGTCTAAAATAATGTCTCATTTCTACACTGCCCTTCTGTCTCTCTCTGTCCTTCGCTCCCATTCTTTTTTCTCTTTCCCTTTCTTTTTCTAACCCGTAACCCTTTCTTTTTTCTCTTTCTCTAGCTGTCTCTTTTTCTCTGCAACTTTTTCTCCCTATCTTTCTCTTTTTCTCTTCTCCCTTTCTCTCTCTCTCTCTCTCTTTCTTTATTATTTCTCTTCTTTGTTTCTTTCTGTTTCTCTTTCAAGGTCTTTTTTCTTTCTTTCTTTCTCTTTCTTTTTTCTTTCTCTTTTGTCTCTTTTTTTTTTCTCTTTGTCTGTCTTTTTTTTTCTCTCTTTCTCACCAAAGCGACATCTTATTTGTCAACTTAACCTGGTCTGGAGCAGGTTCTGAGTTCAGGGCATGTTGCCATGGCGATCTCGCTCCATGGCTGTAGTGCTGCTGAACCAGGGTTAACAGAAGTTCCCTCGCTAACCTTCTAATCCAGCCTCGGGCCTCAGTTCTTGAAAGCTGGTTCATTCTGTGTCTTCCATTTCTTTGTGATAGCTTTTTTTTTTCTGCTGTCAAAAGTGCATTCCAAAGCCAGTATCCATCTATTGTTGCCACTGCAGGAGTTTTATGTCCAAGATACAAAGTTTTAAAGTGAAGCTGAATATTTTTTGAGTTTATACCTTTTTTAGAACTGTCTTATTGGAAGAAACTAAAGCAGGCATGTCCAAACTCAGGCCCGGGGACCAAATGCGGCCCTCAGACCAATTTTTCTTGGCCCTTAGGCTTCATGGTGAACTGTTCCACTCTGTCCTGAGAAGTACTTTTTACAGTACATTTTAGATTTTCAACAGTTCTAACCTAAATAACTAACATATTAGTGCCATACAGACCTGATATTAAGGCACTGACACCGAATGTAGATGTGGTGGTGCTTAAAACAGATAAATGCAGCTTTTTTTAACGTTTCGCGATTGATTTGTGGCCCTCCGCTTGGTCTATATTTCAATATGTGGCCCTCGATGGAAAAAGTTTGGACACCCCTGAACTATATAATTATAAGTATATATAGTTAAATTTTAAGGTTGAAAATTATTCGAAGCTTTGAATCCATTATTTATGAACAATCATGATGATGATGAAGCCACAATTTCACCGTGTTATTTTGAAGCAAATGCTCCAGAATCTTGAGTCAAGTGGGCCCTCCTAGCCTGTTCTGGTTGAAGTTGATTAATTCTGTTGTCCAGTTATACTTTAATATTTTCACTCTTTAATTCCAGAAATGATGGAATACGCGTTCAACTCTACAAACATCACTCACTTTGTTTACGGAGTCTCGGCTAACCTTGTTGCCGTGCTGCTGTACGGAAGCAACTATGTTCCTGTGAAGAGAATAGAAATGGGGGACGGTCAGAGCTGATATTTACAATCTCGGCATCAAATATGTGTAAGTAAGTAAGTGTATTTTTCACGGTGTCCTGTAAACATGTTGCAGGAATGTTTTTCCACTGGGTTTCCTGCTCTGCGATATGGCTGGTCTCAATCATAGGAGATCTGATGCTTCAGTCCCCAAAGTTCTACCCCCTGGCCATGCTCGGCGGAGTCATCTGGGCGACAGGTGAGCTACATGTGCCCGTTTTATCAGTCCGCTGCCACACCAGCCGGAAAATGTCATGTGCAGTGTCGAGAGCTATAAGGGAAAATACTCTGCATGTTTCATATCGCTGTTAGCCTTTCAACATGCTCTTGAGTGCCTTAAATTGGCTCATGTTTTAAAACAAAAAGGTTCTTATTCATTCTATGACCTGTGTTATCATAAGTCACTATGAAATAACACTTACTGAGTGCATCCAGTCAGCAGATGGCGCCATGCAATCTATACAAGCTAGTTAACTTCTTTCAGCGCAAACTTATAATGCGGGTTAGCAGTAGCAGTTATTGTGTTTGGAGGCAGAAATGCTCAGAATGAGTTGAGCACTGATTTAAGGACTGAAAACAGCAGAAAACTCTCTGATAAGTGACGGAGATGAGTTGACGCTCGGAGGGGGAAGGATTTTCTAATAAACAACAACAGCGTGAATGCAGCTGAATGCTACTCCAGGTATATTTTTGATGACAGAACATTGTTAGGACATGATTTAAAGCTCAAAAATGTCACTGTAACAAAATATATGTCCTTAAACTGGATTGTTTTCATATTTCACTTTGTTTGGTAAAATAATGTGTGGTAAATATTCATCCTATAGTTTTACACTAGACAAAAATGACAATAGAGGTTAAAGTCTATAGGACAGGTTAGACTACACATTTCACTTAAACGTAGTGAACATGATTGTTTTTAAGATTTTACTAAATATTTTGCTCATTTATCCCCAGTTTGACTGTTTTTGTAATGTTTATAATTGTACTTCCTGACATAGACGAGGTCATTCTACAGCTGTTACCTAGAAACCATTCTCAAAATAAGGGCTAAAATCCATATAAAGGACACACTAGTGTATGATTTTACAAATAATTATACCCAATAACAACTTTATTTTGTTGAATGACACTTTAAAGTATCAAAAAGTTGTCATTTGTGTCTAAATTGTATTTGTATTGTTTTTCATGGTCTGTCGTTTTTTGATGACATCACAGGTGGAGGGATTCAGTTTTAGAACTCAAATCACTTCCTGTAATTTTAAACATTTAATTTTCTAAATTTCTTCACAAACTTTTACTTCACAGATGCAAAACTATAGTAAATAATTGCCACAGGTGCCCTCCCACCAAACTAAGTTTTAATTAGAACATTTTGAGAACCTGTCATATAGACTTTAAGGTTACATCATCACACTCTGACATATGACGGTGAATGGCAAAAAATGCATTAAAGTCAATGGTGAGTAATGACATTTTCTCCCGCTGTGCGAGGCGTCCAAGTCACGTGACCAAAGCGACTGTCCTCAAAATGCACAGGCGACCAACTAGGGGTGACCGGCGCAAATTTTTTCATCGCAACTTGAACACGGCTTTAAGAAGCTGCTTTCTAGAATACACAAACTCTATCCAAAATATCATTAGGCAACAGGCCACAATTGCCTTGGGCCCCCAACCTGAAGGGGCCACAATAAGACGCCTCCTGATCATCATAGATGCAAGGTTGTAAAACAGTTGCTATTCTCTCAATATTAATACAAGGTATAAAGTGTACCCCCCTCCACCAGCATAAGGGAAATATGGTCTTATTTCTTAAATATTCTTCTGGGGAACGACCTCCAAACCCCCTGTTTAGAACATGTCAGTTATTTCAATGCAAAATGAATTCACATTTTTAAATCTTTAAATTCTTTTAAATTTTTAAAGTTATCACCCCAAATGTTTTAACTTTTCCAACTAACTTACGTAAAAAAAAAAATAGAACGATAAAACAACTCAACGAACATTCAAGATACACAACACGACAGAAGAAAGTCATAGAAAGTCAAACTTTCTATGACAAACCAGTGTTTCCCAACCAGGGGTACAGGGACCACAAGGGCTACGTGAGCAATTACCAGGGGGCACTTGGAATGGTTTCCGGTTTTACGGTGAGACACTGCGGGTGAATAGGAAAAAAAATCTTAAATTTAAAGATCTCAATTTGAAAAGTCCCCTGTAGTTTAGTCAAATAATGTAAGAAAAAATGGACTCCTTATTTTTTATAATTTAATATTTTTATATTGAAGAGAGGCAGTTTAGGTGTAAAAACGGCCAAAATTACACATCTTTGGGACATACGAATCTGAAAAATGGACAGAACCTGGTTTAAATTTCTTAGTTCATTTTGTACACAGATATAAAAACTTTGCAGAGGGGATTTTGGGTTTCTTATTTAGTTAAACTAGATTTGACTGAAAATAGGCAGAAAATTTCAAATTGCGCCTCATTGTTTTAAACTTAAAACTTCAATAAATCAGTTTTAGAATTAGATATCAAAAAATCCTTCTGTACGTTTTGTCAAAAGCTTATACAGTTTGGCATTTGTGTGATCTACTTTAAAGCTGATCCTTATGTCCTGAGGAGGGGAGAAAAACGCATTTTTAAGATAATGGCCTTTGAATTTACAATGTCCCATAGAAATCTATGGATGAACTGGATTAAATGAAGTTTAGTCTTTAGGAGCAGATTGGACATGTTTGATGTTTCAAGGGCAAACTGACCAAAAAAACAAAAAATTGAAAACATTTAGTTTTGCTTAGATGAAATGTTCTTTTGTCCGAATTTAAAAAAGTGTAAATTTATTATCGTTTTAGTGTATTGAACCATAAAACTAAAGGATTTCTACCTGTGAAATAACTTAAACAGAACATTGAAGTGGAGTGATTTCTGTTGCTCAGAGCAAGATGATCTCATAAACAGGATTAATGAAACCAATGAACCATGACACTTAACACAACTCCAGGTATGTTTTTAATGATGGAACAACATCACTAAAAGGTCAGTCAATTCCGCACGTGTTCTTTTAAAAGGTTTTGCACATCCAATTTTTTTTCCCCGTACACATTTTTTGTTTGTTTTTCTAATTCACAGGAGAACCACGCCAATCATCAATAACGTCCCGTGCATTTGTATTTCACAGTCCTAATTCACGTGTAGCTAATTATTCATGTGTGTAATCTCACCCTCAGGCAACATAACAGCCGTTCCCATTTTGAAAGCAATCGGTTTTGGCCTTGGGATCGTCATTTGGGGATCGTCCAGTCTGCTGATGGTCTGGGCCAGCGCAAGGTGAGTGGAATTATTCAACATTTCAGATTAAGGCCAGCCACTACAGGCAAAACTCATTTTTTTTGGGTCAGTTTGCTCTCTCAACATATCGGCTTTCACGTGGAAACAACAAACTTGTCCAATCTGCTCCTAAAGATGTTTTATTCATCCACTTCATCCATAGATTTCTCTGGGACATTGTAGCTTGAAAGGCCGTTTTCTTCAAATGTGTTTTTCTCCCACAGAGACATAAAGATCAGCCTTAAAGTAGATCCTACACCAAACTGTACAATCTGGACTCAACAACATTTTGACATAACATAGAGAGGAATTTTTTTAAATATCTAATTCTAAAACAGATTTATTTAAGCGAAAAAAAAATGTGGCAAAATTAGAATTTTCAGTCCAATCTAGTTTACTTAATAAAGTAAAACCCAAAATCCCCTCTGTAAATTTTTTTGTAACTAATATGTTACAAAATGAAGCAAGAAATTTAAACCTGATTATGTCCTTGTTTTTAGTTTATATGTCCCAAATATGTGTATTTTTGGCCGTTTTTACTCATAAAATGCCTTATTTCTACATGAAAACATTACATGATGAAAAACTTGTAATACATTTTGTTCTTACATTTAAGTGAGGAGAAGTTTCATATTGATATCTTTTAAATGTAAGATTTTTTTTCCTATACACCTGCAGTGTCTCACCTTGTGACAGGTTCTCATGTTTATCTAATTCTGACTTAGTTTGGAGGGAGGGCACCTGTGGTAAATATTCATTACAGTTTTACATCTGAAGGGAAGAACTTTTTGAAAAATAAAAGTTTTTAAAATTAAAACAGAATCCCTCTGTGACATACAGAAAATAAAAACACAGTTAACATTGAGCTGATACAGTCATTCAACAAAATAAAGCAGTTATCAGCAACTATTGTGTAATTTCTATGGATTTTGGCCCTTATTTTCAAAATGGTTGCTAGTTAACAGTTGTGGAATTACCTCTACATGTGTCATATTTGTTGCTCATGTCCAACCAGGAAGAAACTGATAAACACTAAGAAAACTGTCAAACTGAAGAGAAATAGGCAAAATGTGAAACGTATTGAACATGATTATATTTAAGACTTTATTGAAATGTCATGTCCAATCTGTCATATTGACTTTTTCAGGTTTGGCTGGTTTGGCATTGCTCCATCACAAGTGTCCCGGCCCGTGCTGAATTACAGCGGGGCCGGGATGTGTCTGCTCAGGTAAGTCATGGATACAAACGGGAGTAGACTTCCTGTTAAAGAGGGGCCCATGTGAGAGTTATTGCGAATTGCTGTCGATGGGCCTGGATACAAACACTCTTGAGGTCGTGTAAGCAACCTTCAGCCTGAATACAAGAAATGTAGTGCACAAAAGGTTTAAAGAAAAAATATTCTGCAATTTTCATATTGCTGTTAACCTTCAAACATGCTCTTGAGTGCCTTAAATTCACCATTTCATGTTTTAAAAGAAACAAAAGTTTATCAGCCAGTATGAAATCACACTTACTGAGTGCATCCAGCCAGCAGATGGCGCCAGCACAATATAATAGTGAAGTCAGTGAAGTGCTCAAAAGACGTTCTGATGTGGATTTGCTGCTGCAGTGATCATGTTTAGACGGCAGAATAAAGAATAACGTTATAACATGGTCAAAAGCTCTGAAAAGATTTAACATAATACCCCCTCTTTAAAGAAGACTAATTGTGCTTTTTTCAGATATTTAGTACTAAACTGTAATACTTTGATGGCCTAAAAAGTAAACACGGGTCCATTGACTTCTGGTTCAAAACTGCAGAACAGATAATAAGCCCAGACTCTAGAGGTATTTAATCGTAGCAGAATCTCATTTATGTGTTTTTACTATTAGAAAATGGCTGTGACTTTTTTAACCCTACTTGTGTGACCTGGAATCATATATTTAGTCATTTAAGTAAAGAAAAAATTTGATGCATTTTTATTATTAAACATTAAACATCCTCGAGTACCTTAAGTTTGGCATCTTATTTTTTGAACTTTGGAAAGTTTATAACACAGTTTTTGTTAAAAACAAAATGAACATCTGTATCTGGTTCTATTTTGCTAAAGTGCATTTGTCATGAGAAACGTGTAGATGCGAGCGACGGCAAAAATAATCAAAGCGAGTCTGGCGATGATTTAAGGACTTTAACAGCCAAAGATGAGCAATGTATTGGAAAAACATCATCGATCAAGAGAGTTCAGCAGGAAGTGTTTTTGACAGTCTGAGGGAGCAGATTTTCTAACCAGCATTCCTCAGACTAGTGTGAATTAATCTAAATGCAACTCCAGGTATGTTTTTGATGACGGAACAATGTTAGAACGTGGTTAAAAGCTCAAAATAGTCATTATAGCATAATGTTCCCTTTTTAAAGGTGTAAATTACAATTCTTCATTCTGCAGACATAAAAAGGGCTGAGTAGTCAAATGAAGCATAAGCTTTGTCTGTAACGATGTCGAGTGGTTTGCGTGGCCCTGTGTGCTTGTGTGCCTGCTTATAAGTCAGGCCATGCTTCTGGGGATGCGAGCGATGGTGTTCTGAGGTTATCTTCTCCCAGATCTGGACCAGAGCATACCTGGGCTGCATTAAACAGAAAACCCCATTATGTGTCCTTGGATCTGTTTGATTAGCTCGTACAGATCGCCCGCCCCAGTGAGAGGCTCTGTGTACTCTGAAGAACTGCTGTTCCTTTACACCTTTCACTGTTACATTATTTTTTTACGCTAAATATACAAGTTGTTTACTGTGACTGAAAGCATTTGTGCTCCTAGTTTGCTGATCTTGTTCTTTGTGAAAACAAATGCACAGCTGCATCCTCCGCCTGAGTCCACACCCCTGCTGTTTGACAGAGTGAGTCTGCCTTTTTAAAACTGGATCACACACGTAACACATCGTCAGGTGTAGAATATTAGTCAGCCCGTTTGGAACACGTCAGTCTAGTGATGCAGTGGTTTCTGGGACTTTTATTCCAGGAGCTGCACACACAGCTTTCAGTTGTCATTGTAAAAGGAGCAAACTTTTCTTTAGTTGTGTAATGTAACATCTGCTGAGCCTCTTTTGAAACAACTCCATATTTCTCTGTCAAAACTATAACTTCTCATTTTGGAAACTAGTTTAAAACTGCTTATTTGACATGGCTTCACATGTTGTGACTATTCCTTGCACTTGGTATTGTCATACTAATGTTAGGTGTGTACATTTGCTTTAAATAAGGTTCCAAAATAAGCCTGCAAGTGAAAGATGGTTGTTAGTTGACTACAAAGTGACTTGTGTCCTCCTCTTCAGAGAACAAACTCGGGCAGCTATGGTCCTCCCTGCCCAGAGTTCTGGATGGACTCAATCGGCCCCAGGAGCAGACGCTTCATGTGAGCAGAGCACGCTGCAGACTCAAAGGCAGCACATGGACACTGGTTTTGTTGACATGTTTGATATGTAAATTTAAAGAAGCCCCAGGCTTTTTATGTGCCTTTCGCTATTATTGCCACTAATTGGTGTTTTTTGGTAAAAATGAATTCATACATTTATATATATATTGACATTTTATCTAACCAGGAGGGTTTGGAATCTCATTTTGTTTTTTTTTGTGATAAATATTGAATATATATTAAACAAACACACTCGTGTTTGGCAGTTGCCTATTGATGGCACATTGTTGTGTCCTGTGGTTAAACGCTGCATGTATTGGCTGTTGTCCTGTGGTTAGAGGCTGCCTGCTCGCCGTGCTTTCAGGCCTGTTGTATGGATCCTCAGTCGTTCCCATCCTCTACATTAAGAGCCATTCATCATGTGATGACAGCGTGTTCCACGGAGCCAGCATTTACGGTAACAGCATGTTCATTACTAAGAGCCCACAGCACTGGTAAACAGCAGTGCTCATCACCAATACTGTGCTTGGAACAAAATATATAGAATTTTTTTCTTTGTATAAAGCTGACAATGATGATTGGGGGGTTCTTTATTTTTCTAGATGTGGATTATGTTTACGCCCAGTGTTCGGGGATCTTCCTGGCAAGTACAGTTTACTTTGGCCTCTACTGCGCCGCCAGAAGCAACAGGCCAAGAGTCTATTCCAGAGCCATTCTGCCAGGTGAGCGTCCTGCGGCATTAGACACAATGTCTGCCCTGAATCAAGGGTACAAATGGTAACTGAACCAAACTTAGGAGAAAAGAGCGCCGAGCTAATCTCTAAACAGCAGTACATCTATAATAGAAGTGGCATGTTGCAGTTTGTTGTGGATAAAAGCTGTACAGAGGTGTCCAGACCCCTCTGTCTGACAGACAGGATAAGCACTGCTTTCATCCTTTCTATGGTGTAGTAATCTTGTGCTCTGCAGGCCTTTTGTCCGGCCTGATGTGGACATTAGCCACATACAGCTGGTTCCTGGCCAATCACTACCTGAGCCCGGCCAATACCTTCCCCATCGTCAGTACAGTAAGTACATCATGGTCTGACAACAGCAGGAGACTGGCAATTGAAATGTTTTCTTCGCTTTAAGAAACGTAAAACTGACAATAAGGGGCTTAACTGGTGCATGTGGTTACAAGAAAATACTTCCAAAAGAATTGATTGTTTTTGTTTTTTTAGTTGAGTGCTTTTTGATGAGCATATTTGTCATTAGTTTTAAAGGGGACATACTGTAAAACAATCTTTAACCCTCCCACTATCTTCGGGTCCATTTGACTCCATCTAGATGTTTAGTTTTTTCATGGGTGGTCCAAAACATCACCTAACATACAATTTATGCAATTTCATAAAATAAGTATTTATTTCTTGATATGAAAATGTATATTACTCTTTGACCAAAAGAAGAGAGCACGGGGGTTTAATGAGCTTTTAACGTTGTTACATCGATGCTTCTTCATTATTTTACTCAAAGTTGTATTTTGATTCCTGCATGTTTGAGTTCCTATTTTGTCCTGCAACTGAGGTTCAAGTGCTCTGAAAGTCCTGTTTACAACCCCGCTCACACCCACGGACTTAGCATGTGGAGTTTAAAAAATGTCACTTTTCAAAAATAAAAACCGTGAAATGTCACTTAGAAGAGCAGGATCAGTTTCTACTGTATTAATAAGCTATTCTAGATCAAAATTGCAGTTTACAGTGAATAACATATTTAAAAAATGATTATCTACTTAAGTCAAATTAAATGTCTCCTTTTAAAAGTGTTTTAATGAGTAGTATTTGCTTTGAAAGTGTATGACAAAATTTAAACGTACATTGCAACTTATTTCATTTAGTAAACAGCTGCAGTATAACATATACTATACTTTGCAATGTTTTTGTGACACTGTGGGTGTTTAAGAACCACAGATAAGCTAAAATAACACAGCAACTCAGTCAATGTGGGTCCAACAGCCCTAAGGCAGCTTTTATTGACAATCAAAAACAAACTGGACTGTTGGTGCAGTGGTGAGGCTCCACCCTAACGCTGGGGTGAAGGCAGCATGCGACCAGTGAAGGAACAAGGTTAAAATGCAAACAAATCCATTTCAAACACCCAATTACAAGTGCCTCCACCACCAATCATAAAGTCACCCTCTAAAGTGAGCCCGCGTCACCCACAGGCCCTACACCGACTGCAGAGGTACTAGACCACTGAACTGAATGTACAAACTTAACTAAAGGGAACATAGAATGCAGCCGTGACTTTTTTGAGCTTTTAACAATGTTCATACAGTGTGCTGTCGTCAAAAAAATAAACCTGGTGTTGCATTTAGCTTAATTCACGCTAGGTTGAAGAAAGCTGGTTAGAACTGTCAAAAACATTCCCTGCTGAACTCCCAATTTTTAGACATCACTTATTTGAGAATCTTCTGCTGTTTTAAGGCGAGACACTACAGGCAAAACAGGCCCTTTTTTTTTTCTTCAATTTTTTGGGTCAGTTTGCTCTCTCAACACAGACTTTCGTGTGGAAACAACAAACTTGTCCAATCTGCTCCTAAAAATATTTTGTTTAATTTAATCCACTTAATCCATAGAGATCTATGGAACATTGTTACTTTAAAGGCTCAAAAAGGCATTTTAAGAAATTAAAATACATTTTTCTCCCCTAGAGACATAAAGGTCACCACTTAAAGTAGGTCCTACACACACCCAACTTTACAATCTTGGACTCAACAAGATTTTGACAAAACATACAGAAGGACTTTTTTTTTTTTTTTTTTTTAATCTAATTCTAAAATTGATTTATTGAAGTTTTAAGTAAAAAAAAATGAGGCGAATTTTTTTTTTTTTTAAGAACAATTTTCAGTCCAATCTAGTTCACCTAAAGACTAAGAAGTCCAAAAGCCCCTCTGTAAAAATTTTTTGTAACTAATGTGTACAAAATGAACCAAGAAATGTAAAGTTTTTCTATGTCCCAAATATGTGTATTTTTGGCTGTTTTTTCCACATAAAATGCCTTATTTCTATGTAAAAACATGACATGATAAACTGCTAATACGTTTTGTTATTACATTCATGTGAGTAAACTACAGGACAAGTTTCAAATTAATATCTTTAAATGTAAGTTTTTTTCCTATTCACCTGCAGCGTCAGACCTTAAGTCCTTAAATCATGGTCAGACTTGCTTTGATCATAACTAACTGCTAGTAATAACACGTTTATGCTTGTAAGCGCTATGCAGCCAGTAGATGGCGCCTAACAGAACCAGACACAGATGTTCATTTTGTTTTTAGTTTTAAAAAATTAGATGCCAAACTTAAGGTACTCAAAGCGCATGTTTGAAGCGAGCCTGTTCACCTCTGACCTTTTGTAAACTTTCTGTCCGTCTGCGACCCAATCCCATGATGAACCGGCCCCGCCTTTGGTTCACACAGACAGATTTTTTTTTCCCCCTCTCTTTGCAGGGATACGGCCTGGTCGCTGCTCTCTGGGGATCGCTCGTGTTCAGGGAGATCAAGGTAAAACAGACGCTCCGATTATCAACCGTATCCACCGCGGCTTTGAAGGGCACGCCAATTCATGCAAATGATGTAAACACTGACAAAAAAATAGAGCAAAAAAATACTGAAGCGTGGGCGTTTAGCACTTGGGAAAGAGGTGAGCCGCGCCCGGTTTGATGTCTCCGTCTTATTCAACTGCCCCAATTGTGTTTCTTCAGCTCCACCATTCTGCGGCTAACATTCACCGAGAAGGGCAAATTAGATGTGAGGAAACAGAATTGGGACGTGGCACGTTCGGTTGAAGTTTATGCGAGACGGAAATAAAGGCGTAAACCACCCGTCTCTGTCCCATCAGCGAAACGCCACGGAGCAACCCTTTCCATTATATCTGCTGTGGCTTTTTAGATTCGGATGGTACTTTTTCCTGAAATTGATTTTTTTGACTTGTCCTTCAAAGCTATAATGTGTGTTTTTCGAATGAATGTAGAGCTGGGCCGAGAGTATCTAGAGGTCTCCATTGAGGGAGGAAAACGTGGAGGTGAAATTGTGTGTGTAATCCACGTCGTCGCCGCTCCAGATTCTTGCATGTTTTCTCAAAATTTCACTCATTTATCTTGTCAACTTTTCCGGCAAATAAGGCCATCAAACAATAATACAACTTAAAGTGAGATACTATAGGCGAAACTCATTTAAATGTTCTAGTTTTTGGGTCAGTTTGCTCTTTCAACATATCTGCTTTCATGTGGGAACAGCAAACTCTTTAAAGATGTTTTATTCTTCCATTTAATCCACTTCATCCATGGATTTCTCTGGGACACTTTAACTTCAAAGGCTGTTTTCTTAAAATCCATTTTTCTCCCACAGAGACATAAAGATCAGACTTAAAGTAGCTCCTACACCAAACTGTACAATCTGCAGTCTGCGATTGAAGAACATTTTGACGGAACATATGGAAGGAGTTTTTGATATCTGATTTATTAAGTTTAAAGTAAAAAAAAAAATGTCAATTTTAAATGTAATATGTGCACGTTTGGCCATTTTTACACATTAAATGCCTTATTAAGTTTAAATTAAATACACATTTTTTTTCTAATATCTTTTAAATTTACGATTACTTTTTTTTTTTTTTAACTGTTCACCTAAAATTTGGACCAAGATCCAAACAGCAGTAGATCACAACAAGCATGTGAGAAGATGGTGAACATTACTTCAAGGTGTTTTACAAAAATAACAAAGGTGTAATCTTAAAGATTTCCAAACGCGATTGTGCAACTCTTTCAGCATGATGCATCACACACAAGTGCTTTATTACAAGAGTCTTTATTAAACAAACAAGTGCTCCTCTTTCACTTTTTTTTTTTTTTTTTTTTTTTTTGTGCTGGTCATTGCTCGCCGTCTTTCACAGAAACTTTACGAAAAACAAAAACCATAACAGTTAAGTTTATAAACTGTTAAGAATATCACGACTGCCTATATGTCCTTTTTGAGCCGATGCCAAAGTGCGACATTTGTCTCGCTCCTGCTGCCGATACTTGCAGATACTGATATATCTATTTTAACATTCATAGGAAGGCACACAAATCCCATTTTTAAATTAAAGTCAAGTTCACAAATTAACTTTTAACTTATAAATAATAAATACATTCAGTTTTGTTATTAATGTGGTATATAAAATCACGTGTTACATCATTGTGTAGCCATAGTTTCAGCCTAATTTATCTATTTCCATTTTCACTCAGTCTGTCAAAAAGAATAAAACAATAATGCATTATACTTTATAAAGCGCTTTTCAGTACACTCAAAGACACTTCACATTGCATTATTCATTCACTACACACTTGAGGGTAGTAAATGCCTAGTATGAAGTAAGTGTGTGTATGTGTGTGTAATGTACGCACACACTTACTTCATACTAGGCAATGTGGGTGAAGTGTCTTGCCTAAGGACACAATGACATTTCCTCCTCCTCCCCCTGTGGGTGGGTGGCTGGATGGATAAGATAAGATAAAAATCTGCCTTTTTTCTGGGCCGATACTGGGACCTATATAATCACCCATTCCCTGCCGCAACTAAACATTTTTCACCCGCTCTTATGGAGCTCAACAGTGACCGCCCACTGCTTGTTTACAGAAATACATTTTTCAGTTGTCAATTCTGGGGGGAAAAATATATATATATATGTGTGTGTTTGAAAGTTTGCTCGAGGCTAATCAGCTCTGTGGTAAGTAATGAGCTCAACACCTGTACTTTTATATAAAATCTGTTACAAACCTCTAAGTTATTAAAACGTTTTGCATAATTTTTTATTTTTACAAGGGTATTTTGGACAAACAACCGCGTTATGGACATTAGTCACCACAGGGCTGCTTAATCTCCGTCATGCCTGCAAAAATCTTAATATTCCATTTTTTCCAAAAGTCCATGACAAAAATGAATGAAAAATTTACTTCGGGAACCACAGCGAGATTCAAAGTGAGCTCCATATGTCATGTGTATGCCATATGTATGTATATGTGTGTGTGTGTGTGTATACATGTGCCATGTATATATGTGTGAATACATATGCCATATGTATCTGTGTGTGTACATATGCCATATGTATGTATATATGCATGTGTGTATACATATGCCATGTGTATATATATGTGTGTATACATATGGCATATGTATCTGTATATCTGTGTGTATACATATGCCATATATATCTGTATATCTTTGTGTATACATATGCCATATGTATCTGTATATGTGTGTGTGTGTATACATATGCCATATGTATCTGTATATCTGTGTGTGTATACATATGCCATATGTATCTGTATCTGTGTGTGTATACATATGCCATATGTATCTGTATATGTGTGTGTGTGTATACATATGCTATATGTATACACACACATATACAGATACATATGCCATATGTATCTGTATATATGTGTGTATACATATGCCATATGTATCTGTATATGTGTGTACATATGCCATATGTATCTGTATATATGTGTGTATACATATGCCATATGTATTTGTATATGTGTGTGTGTACATATGTATCTGTATATGTGTGTGTACATATGCATCTATATGTGTGTATACATATGCCATATGTATCTGTATATGTATGTGTGTGTGTGTGTACATATGCATCTGTATATGTGTGTATACATATGCCATATGTATCTGTATATGTATGTGTGTGTGTGTACATATGCATCTGTATATGTGTGTGTGTACATATGCCATATGTATCTGTATATATGTGTGTATACATATGCCAGATGTACCTGATTGCGAACAGACGTTGAAGCACAGGTGGGCGGGGTTTGTCCCAGCTCCAGAACACAGTTGCCATCTCTCTCTTGTCTGGGTCTTTGAGGTGAAAATAGTTAACAAAAAACGTGCAAGAATTACGAGTAGCGACAAACTGATCAAGATTCCTTGATAAATATAGATGACGCCAGTTGACAATTGGCTCCTCCCTCGATGGAGCGCTATCATATGCACAGAAAAGAGTGTTGGCCCAGTGCTTAAAAGAAATGGAACAGCTTTAAGGATAAATTTATCAAAGTTTTTCAGAGGATTTTAAACTAAAGCACTCCTGTCAAATGTAATAAATCTTTTCTCTTTTTGTTTTCATTCAGGACTTTGCCAACTGCCTTACCTTCTGTTTTGGTGCGTCCCTTTTAACGGCAGGATCGTTACTAACTACATTCTCAAACTTATGATGCTATGAAATAAAAAATATTCAGCAGCTGTCATGTTTTCTTTCACTGTGTGGACAGATGTAGTCGGATTGTCTCACTCACACGTCATGACTTACTGCACCTGCGATGCACGACTTCATAGAGTGAACTTCATCTGATGCAAAACTTCTCAAATGTGGACAGTTTATTTAAGGCTGTAGGTTGACTTTTTTTTTTTCTTTTCATGACTACAGGGGCGTCCAACTGGGGGGGTAAAGGGTAATGGTCTCCTCGGGGCCCAGGGCATGGAAGGCCCTAAAAGAGTGTTTTTTTGTTTTGTTTTTTTTCCCTCAGTTGCATTTTCAACACTTTTGTTGTTGTAAAATGCATTACGGTCTTAAATACAAGACTAAATACAATTGTGCCCCATCATCCCTTTAAAAGAAGAGGATAATCATTGTTCACATCATTTTTAACTTAACTGATTTTTATTTGCAGTTGGTGTATTGTATTGTAAAAAGAACATTTAATTTTCAATTTTTAAATTTTTTTAAGTAGTTCTTGCAAAAAACAGTACTTTTTCATGATGTAAGTCGATAACTTGCCAATTTAAAGACATTTTGTTAAGCTATTACTAGATGTATGTTGAAGGCACAGGCTGTATATTCTAGCTGAAGTGAAAAAATAGGAAAAATAACCAAATTTGCTGGGATAAATAAATCAGAGGCCCACAAGAGGATTGGTACCTGCGGCCCAGAATTTGCTGCTACGCCCCTGCGTAACTCTGAACAGCACAAATCTGATTTTTAAAGTTTTTTCTTAAATGCAACCCAAGGTTTTCCATGTGCTACTAATTCTGATTTAAATCTTGAACGTAGGTCACTTTAATCTGACTTACGTGCTGGAGCAAAACAGGAGCCACTTTTTTCCACGGGGAAAAGACCGAAATTAAACCTTGAAATGCCTGCCAGACAATAACAGCATAGCTAGAACAGGCAAAAAAGTGAAGTTCTAAAATAATTGTTACCAAGAGATGAAACGTAAAAAAAAATACCCTAAAAGAACGTCTGCAGGACTTTAATATGGATGCGGCCTGAACTGTTTTACTTTATTATCTCTCTAAAACAATTTTTTAGTCAAGCTTATGTTTTAAAAGAAGAATTGTCAAAACTCAACAAATGCTCAACCTAGTGTTAAAGGCACTGTACCTGATTTTTACTGTTGTGAAACGTGAAAAACAGATCCAGTTGATGTTAAAGTCTACATCACTCACATGTATCGCTCACTTTGCTAATGCAGTCCCAGCATCCTAAATATTCACAGCCATGAGTTTAGAAGCACTTTTCAAGAGTCTCAAAGCCCTGAGTGTCATTTCCTGTTTCTCTGGTAGGATAAACTGCTCTCTAAATAGATACAGAGAAAACATTCTTATTTCACATTATATCTGTTCTGGGGCAACAAAGATTTTACTTTATTACATGGAAAAAATCGGGAATATGGACTAGTTGTTTTTCCTGTTTCACAACAGTAAAAATCAGGTACAGCCTCTTTAGTCAGACCATCCTCTAGACACCAGCTTTACTCCTCCTTATTTACCAAAGAAAATCTAGGCAGAATTGAAAATCTGATATTCCTCTGAGCAGAACTTGTTCACACTTATAATTAGAGTAAATCAGACATCCGAGGCCGAAACTAGAGAGTCTCAGCTTCACAAAGACTCCAGACACACGTTTGCGCTCCAAAGGGTTAAATAACAGCTTTAAAGGGGCTGTACCTGAGTTGTGAAATGGGAAAAACAACTAGTCCATGGTCCTGTTTTTTTTTTTTTTTTTTTTACATGTAATAAAATCTGTCGCCCATGTACAGATATAATGTAAAGGCATCTATTAGAGTGAAACTGAGACCGCAGCGCTTTGTCTGCACCAATTTATAGAGCGTTTTATCTTACGAAAGAGGCAGGAAGCGCCATTTATCATGCTAATGTTTGTTAGCTTCATACATGACTTATGAAAAATGCTTAGAAACTCATCGCTGTGAATGTTTAGGAGGCTGCAAGTGCATTAGGAAAGTGAGCGATACATGTGACTGATGTAAAGACTTTAACATCAACTAGTTCTGTTTTGTTTTGTCACAACAGAAAAATCAGGTACAGGGCCTTTTAATAGACCCTTTTAAAAGTCTAAACAAAAACATTCTAAATTCGGAATGGAGGCAAAAGCGAAGTGCAACATAATGTGATTTCACTGAAGAAACTGTGATTGAACCTCAGAATATCACAATATCTGAAAAATTAGAGATTTTGGAAAATTAAAATCACTCAGACACATGTGAGTGACATCAGAGCTGCTTTAACACATTTATTGTATTTTAAATTAGGTTTTAGGAAATGATGGCAAACTCTGCATTTCTGATGAAGGAACAATCCAGATTTATGGGTTTTACTAGAAAAATACTCACAGAAATATTGAGCTCACCATCATTTTTCATGTTATCTAGAGATGTATTACAACTACACCATAAATTAGATTCTTTTTAAGCTAATATACAATTAAGGCTTGAAATTTGTATTTTGTCCATTGTTATAGAAAAGCAAACCGACTGACCTCAATTCAAATGTGTTGCTGTATCCCTAACACAAACACTTTATTATTTAGAATTTAGATCTATGTGAGCTAATCATTGAAAAATGTACAGTCAACTTCATTTTGCCTCCAGTCGCCTCCATTTTGGAATTTCACATTTTAAAGGGTCTATTTGAGCTGGATGTTTAAGACGTTTTGGGGAAAAATAGGCCCTCATGGCGAAGAATTAAACTGAATTTGTTTTGTAAAGCGACAACTTTTGCCTATTTAAGACAAAAGATAAAGATGACGAGGCTTGTACTGACAAATGATGCTTCATTATATAGTCTCTCGAGTTCTGGTTCTTGTTTCTTCTGTTTGGGTTCTGCCTCTGTCTTAGTTTCCTTTTCTCTTATAATGATGATCCAGGAGTCTGTGCCTGTACTTTCTCGTTTTGTATACTTTCTTGCAAATGTAAAGGCCTCAGAGTTGCCATGGCGCCTGGTCAGTGAGCGCAAATGAAGCTAACCTGTGCCAGTTCGTGACTTCTTACAGATCTGACTGTATAGTGTATATAAAGTATAACATTTTGCTTCTGCCATTGGCGTAATTATTGCTCTTCTCTGTGCAGATGGCATTTCCTGGAGTCTGCGTACGCTCAGAGAAGAGATATATGTAGATGCAACAATATGGCATACAAACACATTCAACTGCAGCTATGAAGGACTATAAAGAAGTCATATATGTTCATGAAAATACATCATTTGGTAACTATAGCACACTGATCTACAATTAAACGTAACCTTTATTTGCATTAGCATGTAGAGCTCATCACTAATTCCATGCAAAAGTGCACAGACCTTTGATCATACTCGAACGTAAGACTCCATACAGACTTCATTCTCAAAGCGGTGCGGTGTCAGAGGCTGATCTTTTGAGAAAATATGTCCCTTTGGTCTTGGGCTCTGAAATAAGATCAGTACGTGGCAAATTCAGGTCATTCAGTGCGCCCTTTGATGAGAGGATTGAGCATGCTGGGACGTTTATGCTGAAAATGCTAAAATGAGGTAAATCGTCGAATCTGTAACACGCCGTTGTAATCGGGTTCTTTTCTATTGGATGTACTGGTCATACTTCTTTTGCTGTGGTTGCGTGAAGCCTTTTCCTGTTTTTTTTCTTCTTCTTAGACGCTCAACACGGAAGACGGCCACAGAGCAAAAATTAGAACAAAAATGGCACAGAACATTCAATGAAATAAAAAGAAAAATTACAGCACATCCAACATGGTAAAATAAAAGTCCCGCTTAGTCCAAAGTTTGTCAAATAGGTCCATCGTCAAATTGAGTCTAAAGTTAAGTTGCAAATGTCAGACATAATTTCAGTCCAGTTCTTGGTTGTTGATTCTGTTGTGGGGTATTTCCACTAGCCCTACTCTACTCGGCCCAAGCCCCCAGGGAGCAAGATGTCCCCCCCGTTTAAGTCAATGGTCATGCTCTCCAGCTTTGCCTTAAAGTGCGTATGACAGGTTTTAACGATTTTCTAATTTTGATTTTATTTGGTGTATTCATACGTATTGTACATAAAAAATTACTGTTTTACACCGGTCAAGTTGTATTTGGTGGAGAAAAGTTTTATAAATCAGTTCAAGTAAAAAACTGATGACATCACACTAGGGAAACTCACTCCATTCAAAGGTTATGCATAATGTACCCAAAATAAACAACTTAAATTACCCTTAAAATATTAATTCAACAAAATAAAGGTGTTCACATGTATTTTGATTTGTGACATTAGCCGAGTTTTAGTCCAGTGTTCAAAGTAATTTCCTAGTGTGATGTCATCTTTTACAACCAGGAAGTGACATTACAAAACTAGAAAAACAGCTAAAAATGATAAAATGTATAATTATTTTTAGTAAAACTTTGAATATATTTATCTGACCTGTATTTTAGTTACAGGAGTAATCCAACCTGTCATAGGCACTTTAAACGGCCAGCTTTATCTTCCGGGTTGTGCGTCCCGGAAGTGACGTGGGATCGTGACTGAGCAATCCGAGCGAGAGCTGCTGCAACGGAGCAGGGCAAAACTAAAGCCGCAGCAAGATCAAAAAGCGTGCGGAAGGATTTTGAACCTGCAAAAAATTGCATGATCTGAAAACGGGTAAAAATTGCCACAAAATCCAACCTTTGTAAAAGCTGTAGGTGCCCTGTCAGCTGAACAGAGGTTTGTGTTCACATTTTTTGAGTGGCCACAGAGGGATATGACAGGTTTAAGCTAGCTGTACCCTATCCAATTAATATTATAGATCATGACTGGGCTCACTTAACCTGGCTGCGTTTCTGTTAGTCTTTAGAATCTGGTACTGTAGCCATGGAAACTGCCCACAACAAAGCCATATCCATAGAAACACTATGAAAACCATGCACCCCGCCAGCACTACGACCAATCAGTGTCAGAACAGTTAAGTACCTTCTTAGTCATAGTCCACTCCAAACATGGAAACGCGCCATTCGTGTCATCCCTTTTTTCATAATGGCCTTCTTCCCAGCCATCAGAAGTGTGTTCCAAAGATATCCGTCCACGGCAGTTTTGAGACCCAGATATATCATTTTTAAGTCAAGACGGACGGCAACAACAGTCCCGAGTGCTTTGTTAATCTCAATCCGATATTTCTGTGCAGTAGGACGGTCCCAAAGCACATGGTTATGATCGGTCACTTGGCAGCCACAGTGTCTCCAGCAGTTGCTATTTCCACGTGAATCGTGAGCACTTTGACATGGTGTTATAAAAAGATGTATATATTTTTTTTCCCAACTGAATTCTATCGTGATTTTATAGTCGTCCTTGTAACATGTATTTTCCAATGTTTCATCCGTCAAAACGAGCAGGTGAGTGGAGAGAGCATGACGCTGTGACACGAACTCTCACGAGACTGTGCGAGATGTAAGATGGCGGCGTCCTGCTGCTAGATACCAGCAAAACTTTTTGCCGTCCTCGGAATAAAACGGTCCGCTGTGCCCGTATATTAAGACATCTTCCTCTAAAGAAACCCACTCATTTTGCCTCCGCAACACCACAAACCCTGGAATCACTGGAATCACTGGAGATCTACATCGATGACTGTTTTGCCAGACTGTGCGCCATGGAACAGGACCTAACTACCCCCGCTGTCAACAACTCTACTCCCGGTAACGAAAAGAAAAGATTACGCATGGCTTCGTCGCCAGACACAGGTACCGCCGACACAAACACACCCGCAGACCCGACATGCTCCTCCGACATCGCAGCAATTCTCACCGCGATTGAACTTAAACTTAGAACAATGGACAACAGAATCTCACTCATTGAACTGCTGCATAAGGAATTCTCCGCTCTCCGACACAGTCTTGAATACAGCCAAGAACAATTACACGCACTCACCCTAGACAACAAAGAGCTTAAAACGTCAGTCAAATCACTCACAATTCAACTCAACACCATCACCGCGGAAAATAAGGCCATAATAGAAACCATATTAGACCTGCAGACACGCAGCATGAGGGACAACCTAGTCTTCAACGGCATACCGGAGCAACCATCGGAGGATCCCGAAAAACTGATCAAGGACTTTTTTACTACTCAACTCAAACTTCCAGCCACAGCATCAGACTCTATCACATTCCATCGTGTGCACCGTATGGGAGCAAAAAACACGGACAATAAACGACCCCGCCCAATTGTTGCCAAATTCGAACATTATAAACAAAAGCAACAGGTACAGAACCAAGGAAGACAGCTCAAAGGAACTCCATTTGGAATGAACGACCAATTCCCAAAAGAAATAATTCAAAGGCGCCAAAAACTCTACCCAATCCGTAAAAACATGATCCAACAAGGAAAGAAATCAATAATAATTGTAGACAAATTATACATAAATGGACAGCTCTATCGCGATGCAGAAATAACACCATGGCTCTACTGATTAACTATAGACAAAATAGAGGAAAAAAACAACAACACACAAAACATCCCCACAGGACATAATTACAATTTACTCTAATAACTTTTTACTTTGCTCTTTCACCTACACATAAATATCGCATTAATCTCTCATGGAATGGAACAAAATAACACAAACTACATGCTCGGTAACCCTGTACTCCCCTCTCCTTATCCATCTCTTCCGTTTCTTTTGCACCAAAACTCTTCTCCGCGTTCACCATCTTTTCTGCACTCACTAAAAGACCGTTTTTTGCATACCTGTCCTTTTCTGTCCCCCTTATCTATGCTTCATCTCAGACCTCTAAATCATGAACAACATACCTATTTACTGTACTGTTCTGGTCCAAAATTTAATTCATTTGACATTAATATATGCTTCCACAGACACAAAACACATTAACATTTGTTACATGGAATGTGCGCGGCATCCGAACACAGGCAAAAAAACAAAGAATTTTTAATCATCTTCAAACCATAAAGCCGGATATATGCCTTTTACAAGAAACACACCTATCTAATGCAGACTTGGATCATTTACATTTCAAAGACTATAGCAACATTTACTCTTCCATATATAACAGCAGGCAAAGAGGTGTTTCAATATTAATTCACAATAAACTCCGATTCAACTTGACATCAGCCATAACTGACCCTGAGGGACGATATGTCATCATCAATTCCATCATATCCAACTGCAAGTTTACAATTGTAAACTTATACGGACCTAATAATGATGACCCCACCTTTTTCCACAACTTATTTACCAAACTGAATGAAACATCTAATATAATCATTGCAGGAGACTTCAACACAATACTGGACCCAACCCTTGATCGGTCACACGCAACTCGCAACACCAGACACTGGCACTCCAGCGTCACAATAAAACAATATATGGAAGATTTTGGCCTTGGCGATAGTTGGAGATTGTCTCACCCCCATTCAAAACAATACACATATTACTCGGCAGTACACCACTCCTCTTCCCGAATCGACCATATCCTGTTAAGCAATACACTATTATCAAACATTAAAGATACCACAATTCATCCGATTGCTATCAGTGACCACGCACCTGTCAGTCTAACATTAGAGTTTCAACACAATATCAAATCTACCTCAAGATGGCGCCTCAACCTCTCATTACTAAAAGACCCAGAATTCAATGAGATGATAAGGAGGGAATGGAATTTCTTTATGGAAATGAATGACTCCCGGAGACCACTGCAATAACATTGTGGGAAACCAGCAAAGCATATTTGCGAGGAAAAATTATTTCATATTCATCCCACAAAAAGAGAAAAGAAAAATAATTAGAACAGCAATTACAACAAAAACTGAAAACACTATCAGAAAACAGGGAAAATAATCAATTACCGGAATTACTAAATACACAGCAACAACTCGAAAGAATTAAACAGGAAAAGAATAACTTCTTAATGCAACAACTGAGCTATGAACTTATAGAAAAAAATAGTATCTCAGCAAAATATCTAGCAAGCCTGTTACAAAGAAAAAAGGATAAATCAATCATTCAAGCAATACAAACACCTGATAAACAAATTACTCATGACCCTCAAGAAATTAACAACACGTTCCGCCAGTTTTTTGAAAACTTATATTCCTCCAAAACTGAACCAAATCCAACAGAAATAAAATCTTTCTTTCAAAATGTAAAATTGCCACAATTGCCCTCAGAGTTAGCCCATATATTAGACGCTTCACTGACACTGCAGGACCTTCATAAAGCCCTCCTTCAAATGCCTAATAATAAAGCCCCTGGACCAGATGGATACCCACCTGAATATTTTAAGCAATTCTGGAACCTACTGTCACCACTTTTTATCCGTACAGTTAATGAAATAAAAAACACATCTCACATTCCACCCCATATGAACACAGCAGCCATAACGATCTTCCTCAAACCTAACAAAGACCCCACCCAACCCTCCAGCTATAGACCTCTTTCATTACTCAATACAGATCTTAAAATAATCACCAAAGCACTTGCCTATAAACTAGAAAAAGTCACACCTCTTCTTATTCATCCCGACCAAACAGGCTTCATCAAAAACAGAAACTCCTCAGACAATCTCCGCAGACTTTTCAACCTTATTAACATCTCACAGCACTCAAACACCAAAACTATTATAACATCTTTAGACGCAGAAAAGGCTTTCGATAAGGTAAACTGGACATTTTTACTTCACACACTCCATCAATTTGGCTTCGGGGAGTCATTCATCCACTGGATAAGGACACTCTATACCACACCCAAAGCTACAGTCACAACTAATGGGACCATTTCATCCACTTTCACATTACACCGGGGCACACGACAGGGATGTCCACTCTCTCCCTCCCTTTTTGCCCTATTCATAGAACCACTTGCAGCTGCCATACGCCAATGCGACAACATTAAAGGAATAAATATCAACAACACACAACACAAAATCAGCTTGTATGCCGATGACATTCTACTGCATTTGCAAACACCTAAAACATCACTAAATTAAACTTTTAAAATTATAAACTCATTCTCATCTATATCAGACTGCACAATCAACTGGGACGAATCTACAATACTCCTTCTCACTGACAAGGCTTGGGATTCTGCAGCTCAGAACTCATTCCCTGGGATACACACTGGCAACATTAGATACTTAGGCATAGATATTTCTCCCAGGCTGTCAGAGTTGCTCACACTTAATCACAATCCACTTCTTGAAACAATAAAGGACGACCTGGAAAGATGGAAAAATCTCCCATTCACCATAATAGGACGCATCGCCTCAATAAAAATGAAGATACTACCCAAACTAAATTATCTATTTGCCAATATACCAGTCACTCCTCCAGACAAATGGTTTCAATCACTTGACTCATCACTTATAAAGTTTTACTGGAAGAACAAAAAGGCAAAAATTAAACTCTCAACATTACAGAAAACGAAAGCTCAAGGCGGCCTAGATGCCCCTAATTTCATACATCACTACCTAGCAAATCAGTTACAATATCTAGCGAAATGGACAAAATCAGAACAAAACCCCTCATGGTACCAAATAGAACAGTCATATCTCCAAAACATCTCACTGGCCGACTTACCAGCATTGAACCTTACACTCAAAAAACACTCTTCCTTCAAGTTTTTGACTATCTCAACAACTCTGACAGCCTGGTGGAAAGCTTTGAAACTACCTAACTCATCCACTGCACCCTGCAAATACACTCCCATTTGGCACAACCCCGACTTTCATGCAAACAACATCACACTTCACTACCGCACATGGGAACAAAAAGGAATCACTCACCTCTGCCATCTATTTAGCAACAATACACTAATGACATTCCAACAACTTACTGACTTATACAATCTTAACAGCAATAATAACTTCCAATATCTGCAAATAAAATCCATAGTTAAAAGTGCACTGAACACTCCCAATAACCCACTGACTGCATCCCCACTTCTCGAACATATTAGAAATATTAAGATTATGAAAAAACGTGTTTCTAAACTATACAAACTGCTCAATTATGACAATACAATACACACACCACAAGACAAATGGAGCTTGGACATTGACACACCACTCACACATGAACTCTGGACCGATATATGCAAAAACACTTTTTATATGTCATCAAATACCAACTTACAACTGATCCAATATAAAGTCATCCACAGAACACACGTAACTGAATACAAAAAAATATAAAATGGGATTCACAAACACAAGTACATGCCCACAATGCACCATGGGAGTAACAGATACTTACTTTCATGCACTTTGGGGATGCACACCTGTTCAGACTTTCTGGAATACAGTCACCCAAAAACTCACAGACATTCTGAGCTGCAGAATCCCCCTTTCCCCAACTCTCTGTTTACTTGGCATTACTTCTACAAACCCCATACCCACCAAATACACAGCTTACTAACATCTCTAACTATTGCCAAGAAAACAATCCTACAAAACTGGAAATCCAAAAACTGTTTAAGCATAATTCACTGGACCAACTCCCTCACTCAGTACATCATAACTTCCCAAGCTAAGACATATTACGATGAGGATATACAATCCTTCACAGAAACCTGGTCACCATTCATTAACCACTTCAATATCACTCATGTCTAAACAACAAATGCCAATAAAATAAGCTTGCCAAATCCACGTACTTCTCAAAATGCCTCACACTTCACGATTACCTCTCTGTATACATACATCCACACAACTACACGAATACATGCCAACCCCTATATGAAACTACTATACTTCACCATAAACTGTGCTCTACACCAGAGGTTCCCAAACTTTTCTGGCCGGGACCCCCAAAATAGCCATACAACTGACTTAGGACCCCCAAACCAAAATTAAAATGACAGTAGCAATAATTGTAAGTGTCAAAACATGTTAAATCAGGTTTAATATTGGTTATTGGAATAGTTTGCTGTCTTATTTGACCCTATTTGACTAAAAGATACTGTTATTAATTAAGAAATAGATCAAATACAATGTCACATACATTTAAATGAGATCTTGAAATCATCTCGCGACCCCCCGAGGGGTCCCGACCCCCACTTTGGGAACCACTGCTCTACACCACTATAGCGGGATAATATTATTATTATGCTGTTATGCTATTATTTTTTTTATTCTGTTGTTATTGTTGCTGTTATTATCACTACTTTGCTAAAACTGCTGATTAAACCATTTACTACAGCAGCCATTGGATTTTGCACCCTTGGCCCCCGCTATTGCAGCTGCACAGTACTATTCTTATTTCTACCACCATACCCCATCTCAGACACTAATAACAAATTTAATTTAGAAGGGGGAAAAAAAAAATATATATAATAATAATAAAATAAAAATAAATAAATAAATAAATAAATGGGTAATACATAAATAAATAAATCTGCCTCTCAAACAAGGAGATCGGGGTTCAATCCCAGACCACCCAACATCGTGGTCTCAATTCGAATCACCCTAACATCCTGCCCACGATCTCTCTGGGTGGAGTCTGCATGTCCTCCCCGTGTTACAGAGCAAGGTTCTCTCCGGTTCTCGGCCGGGAAAAATCGCCCACCGACAACAGGCTCCAAAAAAAAAAAAAAAAAACCTTGCTTATTTTAATGCACAACATACACAATACCACAACTTCAACCTACTCACTAACATATATATGTGTGTGTGTATGTGTATGTATATATATATATATATATATATATATGTGTGTATGTATGTGTGTATATATATATGTATGTATGTATGTATGCATATATATGCTTTTTTTAATATAAAAAAAAAATATATTAAAAAAGAAAATACTTAAATAACCAAATGAAACCAAACCAAAAAATTTAAATGAACAAAACTAAAATAGGTGGACTGTAGTAAGTACAAGAAGAAAAACATGCTGCAGCAATGGTTTGGTGAACGATGCAAAATCCAAAATGCTCAGATTATTAATTCACCTTGTTTCTTCTATTGTTTCCTTCCTAACAGTTGCCAGCGTACATCCACACAAACACATACCAACACTCACATCCAAACTCGCACCGTCACAAACGCCACCATGACAGTACAACTAAAACAAAACAAAAAAAAAAATAACTTATATATTATATATATATATATATATATATATATATATATATATTATGTATTTACCTCTCTACTCCTCTCTGTTGAAGAAAAGTTGTTTTTTTTTCCTACAGCTTTTCCAAGTTTCCCACTGTTAGGGATCCATGGGCCAGACAAAAGTTGGGTATCAGTGATCTTTAGTTCACATCTTAGCTTTATATTTTGGTGCATAATTTTTGGTACATAAACTTTTCTGAGTTTTAGCGGTGTCACTTCAAAATGTACAGCATCCATGTGAAAATGTACTTGAGACGTGGGCCATGTGTTGATCATTTAACTACCCAACGCACGGAGGATTGCCCAGCGTTGAGCCACGGATGCTAGAGATTTACGTTAGCTTCACGTCAGTCGTTACTGGGCCAACAAGACCATTGCCCACTTACCCCAGCGATGCCCACACACTCACTGCATTACATTACATCACACTGTTTGAGCAAAATATTTAGAATTTGTCATAAAAATGTTTTTTGCTGTTAGGGGTCGATACATTTCCAGCCAAGAAAAAGATATCAAATTGCTTTAATACCAATAGAGCGCCTGCAGTTGTCATTACGCTATCCCAGCATGCACCATCAAACTCCACATTGGCAGTGATGGTGACAGGGAATTTGCGTTGAAATGAACAGCGTCAACCGCAATTATCAAATTTTATCGACATTTCAGAGATTGTGGATTATTTTTCCACACCTGGATGTACAAATGATCGAGGGCAGAAGAAAGACAGAGCATTTGACTGGATTTACAAAGCTTCAGAGAAAAGTGGATTTCTGCAACTCAACCATGGAGCGTAAAGCCTCACATTAATTGAGATGTATGTATTTTTTTGCTTTGATTTGAGGTTTTCATTTAGGGAAGGATTTAACCATTGCCTCATAAAGATTCAAAATCTTTATATAGATTGTCAGTTATCCTGGGGTGCACGGTGGCAGAGCGGCTAGGATTTGTGGATTTGAATCCCAGACCACCCCAACATCGTGGTTTCGAATTCCGAACCACCCTAACATCACACGATCTCTCTGGGTGGAGTCTGCATGTCCTCCCCGTGTTACCGTGGGTTCTCTCCGGGTTCTCTGGCTCCTCCCACCGTTCAAAGACATGACTGTGTAGGTTAATTGACAACTCTAAATTGTCCCTAGTGAATGAATGTGAGAGTGAATGGTTGTCTGTCCTTGTCTGTCTCTCTGTGTTAGCTGCGACGAGTTGGCCACTGTCCAGGGTGTACCCCGCCTAAGGCCCAAAGTCACTGGGATAGGCTCCAGTCACCCACGACCCCTAACGGGAATAAGCGGTAGAAAATGAATGTTTGAAGAGAAAAACAATCACAAATACTTAAAAAACCCTGTCTGCATAATTTATTATTTAATAAAATCACAAACCAAAGTTAAACCAATGATTTTTGGTGTTTATTTCATTGGCCCGAGTGAATTAGCTACTGTCATGTAACACAGCTTCACATTAGAGTAATGTTTTTCTCTATTTTATCAAGGTCACGCACTACTATATCTTCCACCCATCATGGCTCTGTTCTAGGCCCACACCGAGCAGCGCTCAGGTGATTCTGCACACATTTTATCTAAAGCACATATCATCCACACGGAGCAGGGGTTTCAGTCACATCAGCCCCAGCTCTGCATCTGTTCTCATAATGTACTGACCTTTACATGACGATTACTGTAGAATCCTCCTCTGCAGCAGCACAAGCCACAGGTGACGCCGAGAAATGAAGTCAAGAGTTTTGCTGAACTAAAAAAAAATCAGCAAAATTTCTGTTTACATTTTGCAACAGTATACTCCGCGTAGTCTCTTCTTTTTCTCAGGCCAGGAACATGTATCACAGTTTTGAGTGCTCCAGGTGGATGCACACGTTTACAAAACCAGCTCCATCTTTATGCCATTCCACAGTTCCACAGTTGCGCTCCCCAGTGGTGTCAGCGCCACTACTACCCGCCCATAAGCTTTGAGCAGACAAATCGAATACAGACCAAATGATGGACAGAAGCCTTTGTCAGGGATGTCAGATTCATTTTGAGAGGGGGCCGAATTAAACAAAAAAATCAGAGCTGGTCGGGGGCCGAAACGGACACAGACCTAGAATGCCCTACACTTTCCTTAATAGTTAATGTATATATTTCCATAACATATATATGGTGAAGAATTTAGTTGCAAGGATTTTTACATTTTATCGTTTTATTTTATTAATTTTGAGATGAAAATAGCTTATACGCCACAATCTACCTTCAAGCTAGGTGTTTCGGTAAAAAGCTCATGTTCACTATTAATTAATGTATTATTTAGCCCTATAATTACTGAGAGTCATCTGCACAAGCCTGGAGCTTTACAGGTCCTCTCTTTATCTGAAATAGTGGTTTAACACTGGCTCTTGTGCCTGTGAATTATAAAACCTTCAGCTGCAGGAGTCAAGAGCAAGTCCAAGCATCTGCAACCTTAGGACGAGTGGCATTTGTTTGTTGTCCGTGAGTGACGTATTGCTGCAGTTCTTTGTCGTGTTATTGAGGAGAGACGTCTGAAAGAGAAACAGGAGAAGGCAGAGTAGAAAGTGGAGTGTCTGACGCACTGCTCCATGTGTGATTCTCCTCCTGCTCATTAATACTTCTCAACACACTGTGGTAACTCTTTTTAAATGCTGTTAGTGCTGGTGGCTTTAGTTTTGTCAGACAGCGCTGGTATTTGCGATGTTCGCTTCATAACACAATGCGGTGAAGCCTAACTTTACTTGGAGAGCAAATTAGTGCACCAAACAAACAAAGTGAGGCTTCTCCCACTTTGACCTTCTCTCTGAGCTGCTCCTGAAGCTCCTGCGCTCACATCCCGCTTGTTCTCTGTCCATTTATTTGTTGAGAAAAGAGGAGAAGTGCAGAGTATCCATGCTATATCTGTCGGCCTGATCAGAATCGCCCCCGAAGCAGCGGGGGAGGGGCCATGTAGGAGCTAATGCTGCAGTGCATTATGGTAGCTGTAGGTTTAACAGGTTCTATGAGTTTTATTGGCGGGCCGTTAATAATATAAATTAGAAATCAATCTCGAGGGCCAACAGAAATCATCTTACGGATCGGATTTGGTGCGCGGGCCACCAATTTGACTTATGTGCTCTGTGTACCGTATGATTGATCACGTTTTATATATTTTCATTGACATAAAGTGGCACACGCTCTCCACGTCCTTCGGCGCAGTTTATTTATATAATATACACACTCATACATAATATATACATTACAACTTGTGTTTGTAACTCGTCCTCATCAGAGTCTACCCATCTATATTAAAGGGAATATCCATGATCCCTGTGGACTCACTCATGTCATGTCCTGCATCAGAGATGAACCAACAGCAGATGAGTCACCAGCAACAGGAACCTGCTTTCTTTACTGACACATGTCCCAAGGTTGTTTAAAGGCATTGAGAGAAGGATTTTGATGAATAAAGTATCAGAGATGGCCATAATCTCTCTTGCTGGAGAGGCTTGTTCCATATGTTTCGGTCAGTGGTGGGCTTACCGTTAGGAAACAGGCCGCAATTGCCTCGAGCCCCCAACCTGAAGTGGCCCCCGACCATCTTAGACACAAGGCTCTGAAACAGTTGATGGGTTCTTAATTGCTGGGTTTCAGATCACATCAAAGCATTCTATTGACCAATGATATTTAATATCATTGGGTTTATGCTTTAAAAGTTGTAGTTGTAGTTAATAGAAATTAAATTATCAGCTTAAAATTTTGTGAATTAGCTGTTATAAAGTTTCATACCAAAGTTCAATGTAATCAACAGGAAAAACTGGCTCTTGCCCCCATCTGGAAGCATGGCATCATCACATTCTAGAATCTGAAAGCCATCTAAATCACTTTAAAGTTGTGCTTTTAAACAAGAAAAAAAATGATTGACAAATGTATTAACTGTGCCCAAATAATAATAAAAATAAAGCCACAACATAGCAACAGTGACTGAACAGTGACTTTCAAAAGTGGAATTAATTTAGTTATTGTTTTTTCTCAAAAAAGTACATTTTGCGTAATATTTATCCTTTATTTTTATTTTGTTTTCCAAAATGACATTTTTGGTCAAGACAGTCAACAAAATACAATTTAAACATTAGCGTTGAGTCACAAATACCAAACCTTTTAAACACATTAGTGTTCTGCGGTGAAGTGTTTAAAATCAGCAAGTCGTACATGTTTGTGACATCATGGACCCCAAGAATAGTCTCTTTGGCTGTAGTGACTAATAGGGGTCGTTACATAAACAAATCATACGTCCACAGCATGATCCCTAAACATTTATTTCAGCATGACTTAGTCAGGACATGTAAGGGGCAAGTGCATATACATGGCTTACAGGGGTGCCCCAGAGAAAGCAACCAGCAAATAGCACCAGCATCTCGCCACAGTGCCATGAAATGCCACTGTAATAAGGCAGAGCCAGCAGCAGAGAACAAGTTTGAACAGAAAAAGTCAATGGACCTGATTCTATTCTACATGCCACATGCCACGTACGAGCCAGCCAGAAAGTCCATCTTTCTGTAAATGTACTTTTTACTCAGTCCTGTCACATCTTGTCATCATGATGATAGATTCAGTCCAAAAGCAGCCTGTCCCCGAGAGGAAAACAGTCCTAAAGGTTGTCATCCTGGGCAAGATACACTCTGAGAGGCCATTTATAATGAGCAGCTGAAGGAGATCCATGGCTGTCAAATGTTGATAATCCCACAGACCGCTGGGAAATGTTGAAAGAACATCCTTTGGTGAGAACTGGAAGAAGATCTATCCCCTCACTTTTAATAAATGTAAGTGTAGGACGTGATCACCATCTGCTGTCAGTTCCTCAGAGACCAAAGGCACGCAAATATTGAGTCCAGCGGATCTTCAGAAGACATGCGTTCAATCACAAGAAAGAGTCGAGTCTGTCGTTAACGGATTATGACCGCCTGTCCTTTCATGGCAGCTTAGCCTTCATGTTCTTATAGAAAATATTGCGCATGACTTTAAAATGAGATTGATTGGTTACCTCGACTACACAGAGACAGAAGGAGCTGCTTATTGAGCCATGCGAGAAAGTTATAGTAATGTCCTCTGCCTGAGTGCTCTTGAAGCTTCAAAGATGTTCCATTAAAACTGTGTTAGAATCATGTAAACAGCGATTGCTACTAGAACATCACGTTGGAGAGGATTAATTCCACGATAAGTGTCAGAACTAGAGTCTCTTCTGTTCCTGCTTTCACGTCTAACGTTGATCTTTGCACTGGGAACTCCGATATGTCCGATATGGAAAAAGAATCTCCCAGGAGGTTGTGTTCATGTTCTAGAATTTGATCATGGGAGATTTGCTGTTTTTGAAATGAAAATCCAAAATACAAACGCACAAAAGTCTCTCCTTCTCATTATTTGTTTGGGATTGGCTCCACAAACTTGCCATTTTAATTTCTTCTTTTCAACAGACAAGAATCACGTCTTTGGAGTTGAATAATGGCACCACATTCTGAGGCTTTTGTGAAAAATGATTTTGCTGTTGTTTATTTCGGCTGACAGAGAAAATTCTGTTTCTCTGTTGTTGCCTGTTTTTTTTTTTTTCTTTTCTTCTTTTTCATGTGAAAAGGCCCACTATTTATATTATAGAGATATGAACCATAAATCAACAAATCGTCAATCAGCCATTTTACCATAGAACTGGGATTTGACCTCCAGCCAGGGCCAGTGTTACGGTTCTCCTGGGGGGCCTGTTAACTGAGGGTACTGTGTACAAAACATGTGGGCGTGGCTTGTTAGGCCCAAACTTCCTCCGATAGTTCGTTTTAACAACAACACGTTTTTCAGACTGTTCCAGTGAATGTTTTTTTAATCTTATTCGTAAAGGATCATTTGAAGGTGAATGTGGTGCTGTGTGTTTGAAGTGCTTGCTTTGCCCCGATTTGATCCAGTCCAGCCCATCTCCAAACATGAAATCTAAGGCTTAAATATCCAGAAGGAGCCGTGCTTTTGTATCCTCCGTGCTTAGACTGTGTTGTTACAATGTTATATTCTTCACCTGTTATTCTCATGCTCGCAGAAGTAAATAACAAAGGTGTTTTATTTCTTTTTTACATACAAAATGTTGTGCATCAAATGTTTCCTACTGTGTGAAAGGCGGCCTTGTTTGCCATTGACACATTAAATATCTCAAAAGGTTCTTTGTGTTTTTGAGAAGTATATCTATCCTTGGGTTTAAGTATTATGAAAGATAACATTTAAAACTAAATATTACTTCTTTTTAAAAGAAAATGTCTTCAAAATGTTACATGATCAAGACGAACTTTTAAAAATGTAATTCTTAATGCAGTGAAATCATTTTTAACCCTAACCCTAACCCATGTTACCTATGTGTTAATAATACTATTATTAATCTGAATACGTAAGCTATTGTGGTGAGACGGCTGGAGGGTGCTTATCTGGCGCCCGCGGTGAGACGGTTATTGGCGCCTGTGCGGAGGGTGCGCTTACCTGGTGCCCCACGCTGCGCGAGCTGGTGGGCTTTATAAGCGTCCCCTTTCTCGTTGCCTCCCCCTTTCACCCGCACGCATTTCCGGGCCTCTGTGTCGGCCGCTCGTCCTCCTGCTCCAGGTAGATATCGCGTATTCAATCGATCCATTCAGTTTAAATCTCTTAACTTCAATGTTTCCTGTAGTGCCGCTGTATGGCTGCGCGCTCCGCGCCACACAACTCTAACCCTGGGCTCAGACCGAATGCAGTCCAGCTCCGGTGCAGTGACCGCAGCCTATCTGTTACTGCAAAAGTGCGAGAGGAGCTCAGACCGCACACCGTGCAGTGCGGTGGTGCCGGCGGAGGTGGTGCTGGCGGAGGTGCTCCGGCGCTCCGGATTCATTCCGTTTGGTTGAATTTTTGCCGGAGCGCCGGAGCCCACCGCACGCCTTTTCCGTGAAGTTGTAAAAATGAGACGAGACGAACAGGAAATGATATGAGCGCGAGTGAAGTGGATCCGGTGTTTTTTCAAAGTTAAACCAATGTGTTCATGCTACAACTTTTACCACCTTCGCGCTTGTCAACATTACGGAAAACGAACAGAAGTGAACACAATCCCAAACCGCGAGCAACTACTACTTTGTTTACCAATACTTCCTATATACGCCATCAGTTATCGCGCGAACGTGTGTGAACCCCCGTGAACTCGTGGTCTCGCGAAGGCGGCAGTCCGGCAACAGCACCGCAGCACTGCGCGCTCTGTGTGAGTCACCCACTGCAACCAGACCGCTCTGGCACAGCAAGCGGAGCTTGACTGCATGTGGTCTGAGCCCGGGGTAAATTCTCCTCGTGCGTCGTGTGAGCACCTCCGTGGCAACAACTCTCTGCGTAGTAACATCATTCACAAAGTTCATTCACAACGTTGCAGCAAGGCGCGCTGCGCGCTCCCGCCGCGCTTACAGGTAACTCCTCGCGTCCCTCAATCCCATTCATAAATTTGTAACTTTACACATGCGTTCCTCGTAGTTGGCCGCTTGGCGGTACACTCCCTGCATCAAATCGCACATTCGCCGTGTTGCGCTCTCCATAGAACAGGTAAATTGATCACAACGAATGTTTATCCATGCTCTGTTCAAAGACTAAATAGTATTTTTATTTTTTAATTTTTTAATTGGTAGGCTCTAGTTCCTAGTGTCTGGCTCTTTATTTTAGATTTGTGTGTAACCTTAATTCCTTTTTTAGGTTTCACCATTGCCAGCAGCGGCACGAGACACGCCGCCCTCTGCTGTTTTGTTCCGTTCTGTTTTGTTCTTGGGTTTCTGTTTTGTACCATTTTGTTCTTTTGTTTTTGGCTTTTGTTTTGTTTTTCTTTGGTTACTGCTTTGCTCTTTTGCTCTCGTGTTTTATTTCCTGTTTTGTTCTAGTTTCCTGTTCTCCTTTTTTTTTTCGTCTTCCTTTTGTTTGTCGTCCCTGTTTATTTGCTCCCTACCCTTCGGTGTGAGGCGGTGTGCCTCAAGTGGGCACTGTACTGGGTGCGTGTGCCCGTGCGTCAGACGCTTTGTTCCCGGTCTGAGGGACAGTCGGCGGGACATTTTAAATTGCAGTGCGTATGGGTGGGATCCATTGGTTTTAAATTATTGTAGCTACTGTTAATCAAATTAAATGAAACTTGCTTTATTCGGTGATGTGAAAGAATAAAGACAATGTAACTGGAATCTGGCTCCTGTGCTTTGGTTAAACTTACCTGTGCACCTTAGTTCTCTACTGTTTACTCTACTTTGGGTCCCAGAGCCCTCTCTCTGGGTGGCGTTGTTGGTTTTCTTTAGTTTTATTTAGTCACAAAGGTTAAATTTAATTTACATACATTTTACACCACGCACCCTTGGTTACATTTGGCGTTGGTTGGCAGGATTGCCAATTAAAAACGGGAGTTCCAGGTTCCATTTACTGATATCAGTGTCCTGACTATGGAAGCTTAGTAGAGCCAATGAGAAAAGTTTGCTATAATCAGTATTGGTCGTCAACCAGCTCTAAGCCAATTGTCTTGCATGTTTTCTGTGTGTAGTTTTGCTTGCATGTTTAATGTTTTGCTGTGATTTACTTCCTTTTTTTGCTGTGTATATAGCATAGTATGTCAATCTGGTGCTGAGCCTATGGTTTGTCAATCCATTATTGTAGTGGCAATCCACAATACTTTCATTAACTATTGCTTCTGTATATAATTTGTTCTGGACAAAACAGCAGCGGTCGGCGTGTGGGCATTTTTGTGTTCACCCCCCAGTTCATTTGCCATTTTTGTGTTTTTGCTTGTGGGCCCCATGGAGGAGGAGCTACAGAGCCTTAGGGACCAAATTTCGAGGCTGGCTGCCGATAATGAGAGGCTGCGTTCAGAGCAGGCGTCTGCCCTGCCTAGCACCAGTGCAAGACTTCCAGTCACCTCTCAAACAGATAGGTTAGTGTTCATACCGCGTGACAGGCGTTGTCCTATGTTTAGGGGGCACACCGCTATAGGGCTAAATGAGTGGGTTGAGGAGGTTCGGGCTTGCATGAGGGCGCGACACCTGTCCCGGGCGGATCAAGCCTACTTCTTATTCGACCATCTTGAAGGAGAGGCCCGTAATGAAATCAAATTTCGCTCGGAGGAGGAACGCAGCGACCCAGATGAAATTATCGGCATTCTTGAAGAGTTGTATGGGTGCTCTGAGTCATACGTGGCCATACAAGAACAGTTCTTTTCCCGGAGGCAACAAGAGGGAGAAACGTTACAAGAGTTCTCCCTCGCCTTGTTAAGCCTCATGAACAAAGTGAAGGCCTCTGCTCCCGCGCCTTTGCCCAACTCTGAGTGTTTGCTGCGCGACCAATTCACAGAATATGTATTCGACGGTTCACTGCGCCGCATGTTAAAGCACTATGTCCGTCAGAACCCCGAAGCAACCTTGCTTGCGGTTAGGGGGGAGGCAATGAGGTGGGAGCGTGAGGGTCAGCCACCTGGCATGCGTGGGCGCAGTAATTCTGTACCTTCCGCATTTGGCCTCCAATATGCTGTGCAAGGGGGACCATCGCCCAGCGCTCGTACTGCCCCAAGCGAGGTAGGCGAGCTGAAAGAGCTCCTCCAGAAGCAGCAGGAGCAACTCAACCTCCTGACACAGAGCATCACGCTTCTGCAGGCTGCCCACACTGATCGGCAGCGTGGCCGCTCACCCCGTCAGCCCTCCGTCGTGTGCGATCGGTGCCACCAGCCTGGCCACATCGCGAGAAATTGTAGCAAGATGCTCGGCCTCCCCAGCATTGCTTCGGACAGCGTTCGGAAAACTAGTGCCCACCGGGCTGCAGAGCCAAAGCTCGGGTGGGGCATCCACAGGCTCAACTCACGTTTTTAGCGGTCTGGCAGATGCACCAAAGTTAATTGCATCGTGCCCTCATATAGATCTGAACATGGCAGGGGTAAACGTGCCATGTTTAGTCGACACCGGATCAATGGTGTCTACAATGACCAAGAGTTTCTTCCGTAAATACTTCGAGCCATGGGGAGAAGAGCGCCTAAAGGTTTGCAATTGGCTGCAGCTCAAGGCCGCAAATGGCCTTGAAATTCCTTACATTGGTTATTTAGAGTTAACGGTTGAGCTCTGTGATAAAGTGATGCCCCATTGTGGCGTTTTAGTTGTTCGAGACCCACCTGGTAATGTTGCTGCCCAGATCCCTGGAGTATTAGGAATGAACATTCTCCGGAAGTGCTACCTGGAACTATTTGGACAGTTTGGACCTGCTCTGTTTGACACTGTGCCCGTTACCGCATCTCAGACACTGGTTGATGCCTTGCAAAAGTGTCATGCTGCGAACGTGCGGCCTACTGCGAGGAGACCAGGTAAGGTCAAGGTCCGAGGTAATCGGGCTGTTCGCATCCCTGGGGGTGCAATGAAAATTGTTGCCGCTACTTGTTCCGAGCAGTACTCCAGTACCACTGTATTGTTTGAACCCTTAGAGGCTGGTCTGCCAGCAGGCTTGCTGGCATCACTGGCCTTGGTTCCGGTGGTCCAGGGTACTGTTTATGTCCCGATTGTCAACATTGGTGACAACGACGTGCTGCTTTATCCACGTACCCTGGTAGGGACACTGGACGATGTCAATGTGGTGAGCCTTCCAGCAGGGGTGATAGAGGTTCCACCTGTGGCTGCGAGTGTCTCCTCACAAGGTGCTGCTCCCCCAGCTGCGGACCCGTTTGCAGCAATCGACCTATCCTCCCTGTCCACTGAGGAACAGGAGAAGGTGTGGTCATTGCTCAAAGTATAACTCTGTGTTTGCTGCACATGATCAGGATTTGGGCTGCGCCAACCTGATCACTCATGACATTCCTCTTATAGATAATGTCCTGGTCCGGCAGCGATACCGCTGTATTCCTCCATCGGAATATGAGTTGGTTTAAGAGCATATCCATCAGCTCTTGGAAGCACAAGTGATCAGAGAGAGCTCCAGCCCATATGCTTCACCCATTGTGTTGGTCCGGAAAAAGGATGGCAGTATTCGTCTGTGCGTTGACTATCGTCAACTCAATCTCAAGACCCGGAAGGATGCGTTTCCACTTCCACGGATCGAAGAGTCACTTGATGCATTGACAGGGGCCCGCTGGTTCTCCACTATGGACTTGGCCAGCGGGTACAATCAAGTCCCTGTTGCAGAGAGTGACCGGCACAAAACGGCTTTCTGTACGCCTTTTGGTCTGTTTGAGTGGAACCGCATGCCTTTTGGGCTCTGCAATGCCCCCAGCATATTCCAACGCTTGATGCAACGCGTCTTTGGGGACCAGCAATGCCAGTCGCTCCTTCTTTACCTGGGCGATATAGTTGTTTTTTCGTCCACGGTACTGCAACATTCGGAGAGACTGGACGTTGTACTGGGGAGATTGCAGAAGGAAGGTCTCAAAGCTAAACTGAGCAAGTGCCGCTTCTTCCAGCGGGAGGTGCACTACCTGGGCCATGTGATCTCTGATCAGGGGGTGGCCATGGACCCAGACAAAATTGAGGTAGTAGCCAATTGGCCTGTACCATCCACAGTGACGGAACTGCGTTCCTTCCTTGGGTTCGCTAGCTACTACTGACGTTTTGTTGAGGGTTTCGCTAAATTGGCTGCTCCCTTACATCGGAGAGTTGCTGAACTGACTGGGAAACGGTCCAGGAAGCGGCCTGTCCAGAGTGTGACTGGACCCTGGACCACAGAGTGTCAGCAAAGCTTTGAGGCTCTAAGAGCCAAGCTAACCACGGCCCCGGTACTTGCCTACGCTGACTTCTCCCACCCATTCATCTTGGAGGTTGACGCAAGTCACGATGGATTGGGGGCAGTGCTCTCCCAGGAGCAGGAAGGGAAGGTGCGACCTATTGCCTACGCCAGTCGAGGGCTGCGTCCAACTGAGCGTAACATGTCAAACTATAGCTCAATGAAGCTTGAGTTGCTGGCCCTTAAGTGGGCCATGACAGAGAAATTCAGGGAGTACCTTCTAGGCCACAGATGTGTGGTCTATACTGACAACAACCCCCTGAGTTATCTCAACTCAGCCAATCTGGGAGCTGTTGAGCAGCGTTGGGCCGCCCAGTTGGCATCCTTTGATTTTGAGTTAAAATATCGTTCAGGTAAGTGGTTCAGGGAACAAAAATGCTGACGCCTTGTCTCGCCAGCCTGGGATGTCCTCACGGGAATTGGCACCAGGAGCTTTGGGCACATGTGTGCCAGAGCAGTTGCAGCAGGCTCTGCAAGGAGTTATGCGGGCAACACAGTCCTTGGTGACTGTTCTACACGGCCCCGGTACTTGCCTACGCTGACTTCTCCCTCCCATTCATCTTGGAGGTTGACGCAAGTCACGCTGGATTGGGGGCAGTGCTCTCCCAGGAGCAGGAAGGGAAGGTGCGACCTATTGCCTACGCCAGTCGAGGGCTGCGTCCAACTGAGCGTAACATGTCAAACTATAGCTCAATGAAGCTTGAGTTGCTGGCCCTTAAGTGGGCCATGACAGAGAAATTCAGGGAGTACCTTCTAGGCCACAGATGTGTGGTCTATACTGACAACAACCCCCTGAGTTATCTCAACTCAGCCAATCTGGGAGCTGTTGAGCAGCGTTGGGCCGCCCAGTTGGCATCCTTTGATTTTGAGTTAAAATATCGTTCAGGTAAGTGGTTCAGGGAACAAAAATGCTGACGCCTTGTCTCGCCAGCCTGGGATGTCCTCACGGGAATTGGCACCAGGAGCTTTGGGCACATGTGTGCCAGAGCAGTTGCAGCAGGCTCTGCAAGGAGTTATGCGGGCAACACAGTCCTTGATGGCTGTTCTACCTCATGTTGCCCCTGCTGACCTCCATCAGCTTCAGCAGTCTGACCCCACCATGCAGGAGATCCTGCCCTTCTGGCGTCAGAATCGACAGCCTACTCGTGAAGAGCGACGAGCCCTCTCTCCAGCTGCCCTCTCAGTGCTGGCCCAGTGGGACCGCCTGGTAGAACTAGAGGGGCTGCTGTATCGGCAGGTGTTTCGTCCTGATGGTGGTGGGGCTATATATCAACTCCTCCTGCCCAAAGCCCTGGTCCAGAACGTCCTCACGCAGGTCCACCAGGAGCATGGACATCAGGGAATCGAGAGGACCCTGGCCCTGCTTCGTTCCCGATGCTACTGGCCAGGCATGTCCCGTGAGGTAGCCCAGTGGTGCCAGGCATGCGAGCAGTGTCAGCATGCCAAGGACAACCAGCCTGTTGCCCATGCCTTCATGGGCCACTTACTGGCGTCAAAGCCGAACGAGATCCTCGCCGTAGATTTTACCTTGCTAGAACAGACTCCAGGAGGTTTGGAGAACATACTGATCCTGACAGATGTATTCAGTAAGTACACCATAGCGGTCCCAACCCGCAATCAGTGCGCCTCCACTGTGGCGCAGGTGCTGGTCAATGAGTGGTTTGCAAAGTTTGGCGTGCCAGCCCGCATCCACTCTGACCAGGGCCGTAACTTTGAGAGCACTCTGGTCCAACAGTTGTGCAAGTTGTATGGTGTCACAAAGTCGCGTACCACCCCATACCACCCAGCAAGCAACGGACAGTGCGAGCGGTTCAACCGAACCCTCCACAATATGTTGCGAACGCTGCCTGTGTCCCGAAAGAGGGACTGGAGTGTTTGCCTGCCCCAAGTTCTGTACGCCTATAACACCACTCCTCACCAGTCCACAGGGGAGTCTCCTTTCTTCTTGATGTTTGGGCAAGAGCCACGGCTCCCACTTGACTTTTTGCTGGGTCGAGTGAAAGACCCAGTGGAAGGGAGCGTGCATGAGTGGGTGCAAGAGCACTAGGCATGACTTCAGCTGGCATTCGAAGGGGCTAGGGAGAAATTGCGCCTCGCTTCGGTGTGAGGCGGTGTGCCTCAAGTGGGCACTGTACTGGGTGCGTGTGCCCGTGCGTCAGACGCTTTGTTCCCGGTCTGAGGGACAGTCGGCGGGACATTTTAAATTGCAGTGTGTATGGGTGGGATCCATTGGTTTTAAATTATTGTAGCTACTGTTAATTAAATTAAATGAAACTTGTTTTATTCGGTGATGTGAAAGACTAAAGACAATGTAACTGGAATCTGGCTCCTGTGCTTTGGTTAAACTTACCTGTGCGCCTTAGTTCTGTTGACTCTACTTTGGGTCCCAGAGCCCTCTCTCTGGGTGGCGTTGTTGGTTTTCTTTAGTTTTATTTAGTCACAAAGGTTAAATTTAATTTACATACATTTTACACCACGCACCCTCGGTTACACTATGTATGCATATTATTAGTTAATATATCCTTGCATGTCTTGATTTACTTTACTTTTGGATAAAGTCAGCCTATGTTTTGTGATTGTGTGGTTTTCTGATAGACCACAACAGTGAATGTTGTAATTGTCTAAATGCTTATATCTGTTAGAATAAAAGTAAACCCTGAAGCCCATGTCCTTGCAGCTACATGAACTGAAATAAACCAAAGCCTAAAGTGAGATTCCTCAAATCAGAAGTTGCCAAATCAATACGGAGTTTGTGAAGAATATCCTTTTAAAACAACAGTAGGTGACCAAAGTAAACACATGCACTTGTAATAGCAGTTCAATGACAGATTTCACTACAGTCTAAGCACGCAGGATACAAAAGCATGGCTCCTTCTCTATATTTAAGCATTAGATTTCATGTTTGGAGATGGGCTGGACTGGATCAAATCGGGGCAAAGCAAGCACTTCAAACACACAGCACCACATTCACCTTCAAATGATCCTCCACGTCCATTCTCCTGTTGATGTTGAATAGTAAGTTAAAAACATTCACTGGAACAGTCAAAAAAACGTATTGTTTAAAACGAAATATTGCAGGAAGTCTGAGCCTAACAAGCCAACAAGCTAACAAGCCACGCCCACATGTTTTGTACACAGTGCCCCCAGTTAACAGCGCCCCCAGGAGAACCATAACACCGGCCCGTGGCATAAACAATCTAAGCACGTGTTATGGGCTACAACCAATCGGGGGGCACATGTTCTGGTGGGCTATATCTGAACAAGAAAGAGGCCATAAACAGTAAAAAAAAAAAAAAAAAAGTTAAATTAAAACTATTCAAATGGGTAATTGGATAAAATCTAAAATACAGGATTTATTTTAATGTATTTTCTGTTAAATGAAAAAATAAGGGCTGATGAGCATGTCCTCCTCCTGATCCTGAATCACTTTCACTCTATTCTTGTTCTTACTTTATTTAAACAGTGTCCTTTGGTGGGCCTCAAACAAGGTCTTGTTTAGGTCCTCCAAATGCCTAGAACCGGCCCTGCCTCCTGCTCAATTTAAACTTCAGGGGTCCTAGAATTGTGTGATGTCCTGTGTCTTTATACATTTCTTTGCAGTGGGAATGCTTAAGTCTCCAGTCTGATGTGTGAGAAAAAAAAGTCTCCCAATATGTTGGCCTAATATGCTGCCATCCATCTTTGAGTGCCCGTGTCACTCCAAATGTGTTTTTAAACATCTCATTTGAACTGAAATAGAAGTGCAATGAAGCTTAAAAGATGGCTGCACATGTACGTGCAGACAAATGCACTTTGTAGTCATTTATTACACAGCGCTAGCTCTTTTGGAGCCCTAGGCAAGATTTTTAATTGCGTCCCCTGCCCTCACCTGCGGTAGAACATAGTCTAATTTGGGTTGCATTTGCCAAGACCTTTGAAGGCATTAGTCCATTAATTAAGTGTCTGTAAATAGAATTATGAATTGATTCTGTAACAGATCATTTCCCCCAAACAGATATAATTTCCTGTATTATGGGATATATTAGCCACAGAATAGAAATTTTACACTAGCACGTTTCAGTCTGCTGATGCTGATGTGATAAGTTGTACGGAATACAGTATATTCCAGGCAAAGCAACACAAACAAATTAAGCCATTGTATATTATATAGAACACCAGTGGCTCAGTGGTGTTTAACCCGAGTTGTTCATGTGCTGTTGATCAGTTACAGTGCTGTGAGCGCCACTAGACACAGGACTGTGGACAGAGAAACTAAAGCCTGAAACTTTCGCCAGGCCAACTTGGCTGATGTTCTATAAGTGCTTCTAATATTCTACAGAATTGTGTGGCTGTAAATCAGCTAAAGACTGGCTTAAAGCTTATGGGATGTAGATTATCTTTGTGGATTCCAAACTGTTTCCACAGTATTTGATTTCTGCTGTTCATGATCAGGTGCATTCAGGTGCATGCGTGACACTGCGAGGCATTTGGAGCAGTGTCAACATCCCTCCCATCCCCGTATGCCCCTCCCATTCCCCTGCACCCTTAGTATTTGCCTGTACTGCCTGTACTATGGGCCGGGTCTGGTTTACAGAAGTAAACTTGTGAGTTTTGCAACAATTCGTGGGCTTACTGTTGATTTTAAAGGAGACATAGACAACATAACATTTTTGATCTTTGAATCATGTTATAACATTGTTCCCTCATCAGAAACATGCCACGAGTTGCATTTAGCGTTTGATGAATGCTGTTTAGTAAGCCCTCTCCCTTTGTGCCTCAGAAAACACTCTTTCAATTCCCCTCATCAGAGGTAAAGCTTCAAGATCCTTGTGCTGTTTTTAAGTCCATAAATCATCGGCAGATTCGTTCTGGACATTTCTGCTTCTAGTCACATCATCATAGCTTTTATTTATTTTCCCTTTGTCATTCCCTCTGCTGCCAGAAGATGGAGTGCTAAATCCTGGTGATGGGACGGACTGGTAGAAATTAAAGTGTGCTTTTCTAAAACATGACAAAGCAAATGTACAAGAACATATTTAAAGGCAAATAACATTATAATAGATCCATAATATGTGTCCTTAAAATATTGGTATGAACATTGGCAAATATTACTTTTCTTCCACAACAGCAAAGGTTTCGGCTGACAGAAATCCATATTGAAACGTTCCTAGTTCAATACATTAAAAATACTGTATTTCAACTGTGCTCCAAGATCCATTGTCTCTGTGGATTTAAAAGTAAATAATACATTTCTGTGTGAAAAATGATCCCAGTGTACAGAATTTGACAAGTGAAGCTAAATAATAGATTGTTCTGCTCCTCTTTCCATCTGCAGCTCTCAGCCCGCTGCTTTCATATACAAACGATTTGCTTCACTCAATCCAGTTTAGGTTGCTCCCCAGTATATATATTTTAAAAATTATAATAATTTGCATTTCACTGAGTTTAATGAAATGAAAAACTGTTTGTTGCCATCTTTTGCATATACATCATTCACTTGCATCTCTCTTGCTTGTTCCTTTGAGAGCGAAGTACTCTTTACATTCATAAATAAATATAAAGTAGATATTTCCATTTGCTGGTTTGGGTAAATGTGAGGGTTTTGTTGATGTTGATTTTAAACAATCCGAAATGTACAAATGTCTGTTTTTGTATTGTTTACCACAAGAAGCTTCATTATGCTACGAGCGGGAAAAAAAACCCTTGTGCGGCATGACAAGGACAAGACTCACAGAGCTGCCGCGCAACGTCTTCAGCAATCTACAGCAAGCCCTCGGATCTCGTTCACCGATCGTGTCAGCGAGCAAGAGTTAAGACTTTGTGCCTTTAAAGCACAACAAAGTTTGTCTTTCACAGTTTTGCAACCGCTTGTTGACCTATGTAAAAGGTTAGCAGGGGATAAAACTGAATAAACTGTCGATGTCTAATCAGCAGGTTAGCTTCAATTGAAGAAACAGCTCTCAGACAAACTCACAAACACGACATTTTCACTGAATATTGACCAGTCTACAAATAACGCTGACTGGGTACTGGATGTGCTGGTTACATTTTTTGATGATGACAATGGAATGATGACAACGCAACATTTGGTCAGTACTGGTTAATGTGGCTACGGACCCCTACATTCTCACTTCTTTCAAACTTGACTGGAAACAGGTTATAATTGTACTAATACATAACTGCGGGAAGGAAGATCTTTTGGATATCTCTGGTGACACTGTACACATGGTCTCTTGTAGTTAGCACTACAAGAGGGCTGCTTAGTCCATTTGGCGCAGAAGTACGGGATTTTTGCTCCGATATATATTACAACACTGAAATCTCTCAAACATAAAGAGATTTTTTCAGTGTATCAGTACCAGTCCTGGAGAAGTCTGGTAGATGAAGTCATTGATGTCTTGGTTGTCTATTACTATCACGTACAAAACTACAGACACGGATGACTATTTCAGCTTCAAATCTAATCTTCAACCTCATGTGTACAAATGTAAAATGCAAAATTTATTAATTCATAACCACATAAAACTTGATTGTGTAGAAACTGGATTGAGCAGTGAACTAATAACAATAGTTTTGTGGGGAAGTATATACAGTAGCTCAACAGGATAATTGTCCGTTTCAAATGCGGGAGACCTGGGTTCAAAATCTGTTCATATACGCATGTTGTCTGTTGTTGTTTACTGGCGGTGATTCCGCGCATGCGCTGTATGCTGGAGAGCAGAAAGATTATCTTCCATGGCCCTCGCGGCTTTAAATCGAACCGAAGCCAAAAGAGATAAGTGCTGCGAATTTAGATCACCTTTGTGCTGGCGGTCGCGAAAGGTACGATATCTGGCAAAAAGCTTCGTGACCTGTTTCAAATCGCTGACGGTCTTTGAATTGACAGCCTTTCGAGGTGGCCAGTGTGGAGAGATCTATATCTACTTGATTAACACAACGGGACTGTATACAGCTGAGGCGATGAAGGCTTCCAAGTCTCTTGATGGCTACATTTTTTTGTGTCTTGACATGTGGGACAGATATTGTACCATCGTGATGAAAACATGAAGGCTGTGTGTTTTTTAAAGTGTGCAGTAATGCCATCCCAGAAGATAACCACCAAGAAAGGGAGGCATCAGCTGTGGATGTGCCTGCTCCCGAGGTTTGGTTGGGTTATCCAGACGCAGTCGCCTCATGGCAGTTAGCCATTGCTTTCGCCTGATTTCATCTGCGGGAAATCTATGAAATTTTACCTTACTGTTCTTTTTTCATCTATTTGTATTAACCATGTTGACTTGTTGATATTTCACAGATGTAATAAGAATTTTGTGCCGTCTATTGACAACTTGACCGCTAATTGCTATAGTGAGCGGGTGCGTCATGCTTTCTTCTTGCCCTCCAGACAGCAACAGAGTTTATGAAGACGTGCGCATGACGTCACATGACAATGTGTGAATATATATATTTTTATAATGGTGCACTTACTAAAAATATACCACCAGCTGGGCATTACGGGTCCCAATAATAATAACAATGACAGTATCTGTTCTATCTAATTCATTGTCATTTGAAAATTAGAACGTTGCCAACGCGCAACAGGACGTTCTGCCACTCAAAAATGAAGCGCCTCCATTACTTTCCTCTCTTCACTCAGCCTTATGCCATGTCTCTTGTGTTGCCAGTAATCCACAGATGAACTCATATTTAATGTGTTTCCTTTTTAAAAGCCATGACACGCAATTTTCAGTGAGTGTTGATGCTTGTGCATGACGTCTGTAAAAAATGATATAGCGTGCTGCGCTTTTGGTAGCGTTGGGCTTGGCGGGGCGCTGGCACCCACAGTGACTGACACACAGGCCGCTCAGAGGGCCTCGGAAGCAGGAGCGCTTGCAGGTGGACCAGTGACCCGGAGCGCACAGAGTATGTGGGCTACCACTCCGAAACCACGATGAAGCAAGTCCTTGAAGGATGGGAATAACTGCCTACTGTACTGCTTCATCTGCAAGAACCAAGTGCCCGAAGGCTACAAGAACCAAGCGCACGCCTTGTGGAGATTAACATATGGAATAAAACATGGAATAAAAGCAGATCATGGATGCATGTGCAGCGCCTTTTTCATAATGGTAAAAATGTTGAAAACAACACTTGCAATTAAATGTTAAATATGGACTGATGCCACTCGCTTTAGAAGATGATTTTATGCGTTTTAGGTATGTTTTCAGTTTGGTGTGTCTTTTATGTTCCTTAAGGTTTACCTCTTCATCTACTATTCGTGATGTTGCACAATTAAATAATGCTCAGCGCTATTCGGTTCACCGCCTCGAGCGCATTGTCCAACTGAGGGCGGTACACCTAGTTTAACTTAAAAAAGTTCAGGCTCAGGATTTTTTTTTTTTCACTTTAAGCCCTGAATTTGGTTTGTAGATGTTTGTATTTTCAACAAAGAAAATTTTAAACGTTTACATTTTATGCTCCTTTAACTATTATCATTATATAATTGCATGACTGTATTTCAGTTGGACTCATTTCCTGACCTGGAAAATACCAGAGTTATATGAGACATTTTTTTAACTCTTAAACATGCAGAGGTAACAACATGTTTAAAGGACAGTAGCAACACAATAATAGATAATATGTCCTTTAATCAAGGCCTGTTTTAAGAAGGCGCTCCAGTCACATTCGAGCCTGTTCCAGTGACTCTAATTCTCGGTACATGGACGGGCCAGGCCTCGCTGAGCTGCTTTAGACTTGCCTGGGATCCAGAATACATTCATTAATTCATTTTCTACAGCTTGCTCCCGTTAGGGGTCGCAGGTGACTGGAGCTTATCCCAGCGACTTTGGGCCTGAGGCGGGGTACACCCTGGACAGTGCCCAACTCATCACAGGGCACACAGAGACATGGACATGGACAGACAACCATTCACTCTCACATTCATTCTCTGCTGGATCCAGAATACACATTTCACTCTGTCGTGCCTCAAGTCAAACTCAAACAGAACCATGTGATCAGATTTGTGTATTTCAGTGTCACATGTCACAATAGAGCAATGGAGTTCATTTGTCATCATAATCGTTTAGAACAAAATCAAACTGCTCTCTCCTCAGATTAAGATTGTGCTTCACTCATTGATTCTGAAATAATTTATGATGTTTTTCAGTCTGATGTGATTGATTTATTTCTCCTCGTCAGCAGCCATATTTGGTTTGATTGACCATGCTTGTCCCAGTGATCTGACTCATATCTATCTGTATAAAAATTACAGAGCGATTTCACTCTGCGGCTGCTTTAGAGCCACATCAGGACTTTGTTCACATTCGTTTACGTTTATTGGAATGACCGTTTAAAGCCAGTTCCTCACAGCTAACACCGTCCTTGTCCTTATGCTTGACCTCATTGCGTGGACGAGAAAGAAAAGGAAGGAGCCAGAAGCCTTTGTTTGTTTGTTGTTTTGTCTTATGAACCAACATTAAAACATAAAGAAATAACAGGGCTATAATGTGCACAGCTGTTGCAATTGAAATTAAATCAACAGAGTATGTTTTTTTTTTTTTTAATGTATAAAAAGTAATAATAATATGCAATGCTTGATTTGACTGTTAAACTGTTTTGTATCTGGGAACACATCTGTACAATACGTTCATCTGAAGTTAAGATTTCATTTCAGTGTCAGTTACAGTTCTGTTAACTGTTCTGTCCCAGATTTCTAACCCTGTCCACTTCCATGTCTTGTTAGACTTCAATGAACGCGTTATTTATAGAACTATAACATTCAAAATGCCAAGACTAAAGACATTTCATATTCCATTTGACACTGATGGCAAGATTTTTTCTTGAAGGTGGCATAAAGCATAAATCAAACAATGGAAAATGAAAATGGCTGTAAAGAATCTTGACAATTTATCATCATTATGTGCCTTTCTGCACCTGAATGGGAATATTAATTCTATAACTGTCCTATTTTAGTGGAGGCAATCTTTATCTTTCATAAATCACCTTTTTATTGAATAATGCACTTGCCAAGGCTGTTCTGTGATCAGTCAAACTGTCAGGGTGTCATTCAGAGAAACACACATGACCTTTGCATTTTGGTTTACCTGGAGAGCTTTTGAGTTAAAAGTTACTACATTGAAAAAACATCTTAACTTCTTAAAAGTAAAAAACAAACTTTTTAGAGAGCCTTTTGAGATTTTCAAATGGAATCTTACCTCTGGATCTCATCTCGCCTGCATATACTCATTTTCTTTTTCTCATTTAAAATTTAAATCTCCCTTGCTATAGATTGAGTTCTTGCTTTTCAGATTGACTTACTTTGCATGTGTATACTAGGAGTCAAGGACTTAAACGAAATGAAACGATGAAATATGTATAAAGCAGTGTAGGCAGTGTCTCATTTGAACATTTGGCTGTTGGAATGTGGAGCGCTGAAAAGTACTAGCAAAAGTAAAGCTGTTAAAATATGTTCAGACACTAAAGCCACAATTTTATGAAGTGCAGACAGCAGGAGCTTGCCAGTCCATAAAATGATTGGCAAGCTGTTCTGATTACAAGACATAGTGATTAGCAAATACGGCACAAGATAACATTTAGAGTTTGAGTGGGTCATAGTTTTTAGAAATATAGTAGTTTAACCTCACATAAAACAACACTGTCCCGTGAAAGTAAAGCTCAGGACCACAGTAAGGCGTTAAAGGGGTTTGAGTGAGTGTCACTTCCTGTCCAGTTCTCAGGGCCGCTGCTAGCCATTTGGGGTAAGTGCTCCGTGGTGTCCCCTTCCTAACCCTCTTCAAACATGTAAAAATATACAGTGGTTTGATGTCTGTGCTACAACCTTGTGGTAACTGTTACAATAGTTATTTTTACATGTATTTAATTTTATATTGTATGAATCACAATCCCAACTCAATTCAACAAAATCATGTAATTTCCTGAATTCTAGTGCATTCAAATATAATATTATTAGCATCTCATTACATAGTTTATTATGAGCCCCCCACAGTCCCTAAATGTCCCTGCTCCGCCCCTGTTTTAGCCTCACACACAGCATTCTCTCCTGAAGGACAGATCGAAGCTCTAGAGAGCGCTACAGGCTGCAAACTATAGACAGTGTCTGTTGCATTTATAAAAACATGATTTAGACATTTGTAGGAAGTTGAAGCTCTTTGACTTTGGACGCCCCGCGATGTCGGCTCAGCACGACATCAACTGGTGCTTTTCACTGTGTATGAGGCCGATTTTAATAAACTGAGGACCATTTAGCTCCTTGTGGAGCTCCTGCTTCTCACTGAGCCAATGCTCTAAGTCTTCCTAAACTGTGGCTTGTACAGTAGAGCTGCTCATGCACATTTCAAACTCGAGTTTGTTTGCAGTTTAGCTGCTGCACAAGTAGTCTATTCTGTGATTCAGTCCAAACTGCCTGGTTAAGCTGGTGCCCCTCGGAGCACTGGATGCCCCACACACTGTGTGTTATGTGTGTGATGGGAGCGGCAGCACTGTCAGCTCTAGCTCTGTGATGGTTTGCAGCGTCACACTGAAATGAATAAATCCTTAAAGATGAGGCTGTGAGCTTGAGCAGTGAGCAGTTAGTGAGTTTTGTTTGTGTGTCAATGCTAACACTAATGCTAATTTTGAAGAAGAATAAAGATACAAAAAACCACACACACACAAAAAAATGATGTGGTCTATTAAAAACAAAATGTTTTAATAAAAGTTAGCAAAAGCTGTGAAAAACCGTTCTCTTAGCCAAATGCTGCAATGTTATGCTATGCACAGAGCCTCCTCAGCGGGACGAGATGCAGGGACCACATCACCCCCGTGCTGTCCTCGCGCCACTGGTCACCTGTTGTATTCAGGATCCAGTTTAAGATTTTCTGTTTGTTCATAAGTCTCTGAACAATCTAGCAATTCTTATTTATCTGAAATGCTTGTTCTGCACACTCCGGGCAGAGCACTGAGGTCGGCTGACCAGCTGCTCCTGGACGTCCCAGGTCGAGACACAAATCTAGAGGAGACAGAGCTTTTTCTGTTGCTGGTCCTAAACTATGGAACTCTCTTCCCCTGAACATAAGAGCCGCTCCTTCTGTTCAGAGTGTCAAATTGTTTATAAAAACTCATCTTTTTGCACTGGCTTTTAACTCAGGCTAAGCTAGATATTTTTAGCTTGTTTTTAATTTGTATTTTTCAGTATTAAATTGTCCTTTCTGTCTCGTTATTGGACGTGTGCAACACTTTGGAGCAGTTTATCAGTTTATAAATAAATAAAGTGCTATAGAAATAAACTTGACCTTTGACCTTTTGACCATTAATAAAGTCTAAATGACAGGTTCTCATGATATTCTAATTATGACTTAGTTTGGTTGGAGGGCACCTGTTTTACATTTGTAACGTTGCACCTTGTGAAGAAAAAAAAAGTTCAAAATCAAGGTGAGATCAAGGCGGCTGATGCGAGGTGAGACGATGAGAAGCAGCTGCAGCGCCTTCACAGACGAATGCATGCTGGGAAATGCAGTGCTGTGTAACGTGTGACAGCTGATTGGACTACACGTGTTTTGATCAGAAAGGTAACGCTTTGAAGTTCTGCCCCTTCATCCGCCGCTTGTCTCTCATCTATCGACTTTAATATCACCACAGATCGTCCAAATGAGACAGAAAAGCAGTGGTGGAAAGTAACAAATTACCAAAGTTAAAGTACAGTAAGTTAGTAAACATTTTAGGTAGCTGTACTTTACTTAAGTCATTTTTACAGTGGATACTTTTTACTTTTACTTCACTACATTTGTGATAGTATAGTATATGTACTTTTTACTCCACTGCATGTTTTAACTGGACTGAAAAGTAGAAGGTGCTTTTCATTTTGTTTGAGGGGTTGTTCTTTAGGTTTTGAGTTCAAGCTCAACAACAAGCAAACAATAATATAGATATAAAATTGCATAACTAACACCTAATGCATGAATGTATGTATCGTCTGAACAATTAGGAAAATATTGTGATTTTATTGTCGCCTAATATTGAATACAGTGCCATCTGCTATTCTTAGTTGTCTCTATCTATCAAAATTAAATGCAATTATTAACAAATGAACTGCCCTTGGGGATAAATAAAGTTTACTGAACCTGAATCAATTTCCTGAACTTCAGTCAGTTATCATTTGTAACATCAGTGCCACGTACAGCTAAAACTTTACCATTTTCGATGTTCTCAAACTTAAATGAGTGTCTTTTCCTATATATACAGTCAAAACAACGTATTAAAAGGAAAATACCGATAAACAACCCCAAATATAGTCGTTTTTCTCGCGTAATGACACTCGCTAACCACCAAACGCTGAACTGGTCACTAATCTGCAATAACACTTTCAATATGTCACGAAACACAATTTGTCCGATGCAAAACCCAACACAGTCCATATAACAAGACGCAACACACTGTCAGTTACTGTCCAAGATCCTCAATCTCTGCATCTCCAGCGGTCTGTTTACGTGGTGATCTATCCTCCCTGTCCTGACCCGAACAGTTACTCAACCCCCTCCTACTTGCAACAACCAAAACAAAATATAATCATAATAAACTGGAATGAGTCAACAAAAATACAGTAACTATAAACCACCTGCTAAAGCCCCCACCAAATGAATACAAAGGCAAACAGTTAGTTCCTTGATTTTCAACCAGCGTGCCGGGGAACACCAGTGTGCCTTAAAGTTTTGCCTTGAAAAAATGTCCAATTTGAGTCACAAATGCGGATGTAACTGTGACTAATTTACTTTTTGGTAAGTCCTGAGCCACTTCTGCAGAAAAAAATAACACAAATCCATCTTTATTCTAAATTTAAAGAGCTAGACAGTTGCACAGATCATATTTCTTACTAATTGGTCATGTTTCAGTAGGAGGTGGTGCGCCGTGGTATCTTTATCACTCAAAAAGTGTGCCGCAACTCAAAAAAGGTCGAAAAACACTGAGTTAGTTAGCCTTTAGCTCAAATTCTACACATTATCATCTAAATCAGTGGTGCCCAAATTCTTTTCCTTGGCAGTCCAAAATTAGTAAATGTTTTCTCGGGGGGCCAAAATGTATACGTATTAACACGCTGAGGGCAAAACTATGTCTTTTCCATTGTTAAAAGACAAACAGACAAGCAATAAAAAAATAAAAAGCAACATCAATAAGAGGCCCCTAAGTTCCTCTAGGGAGACAGCTGAGAAGAATAGCGGATGGCACTGTATTCAATATTGGACGACAATAAAATCACAATATTTTCTGAACTGTTCAGACGATACATACATTTATGCATTAGGTGTCTTAAGACAGCTTGCAGTGTATTGATTCTTAAAGACACAAACCGTTCACTGGCGCTGGTCTATCTCGGCTTAAGTCTTAAAGCACCATTGTAGGCCACTTTCACTCTTTCTAAGCTGGGTTTTTTATAGTTCACCCACACAGTGTCCAGTGTAGAGCGAGGTGCAGTAGGCTCTAAACAAAGTCACTTTCACGCCAACAGAACAGCAGGCAAACCTCCGGGACAGAACATTGGCCTGTGCGTACAACATACGGCACTGACGATACATCATACATACATCGTTTTAATTTTTCTCAATTGCTTTTAAACATTTATCCATTTGAAATTTACCACATGCAAAATGCAGTTGTACATTTTAAACTAATAAATTGTTCTTCGAAAGCAAGTTTTAACCATCATGACTCCTATACTTCAGGTGTTTTTATGTGCCCTTTCAATCATTTGACTCTGCGGCTCAGAAGTCTTAGTCCTGCTCTCAGTGAACAAAGTGACCACTGCAGTTTGATTTGGAGTTTACACTTCACACTTTAGGATTAGGGGCCTGAGGAGTTGTGTTTTTTGTCTGAGTTCAGTTGAAATAAAACATTGTTGAAGGGGAAAATACAGTAGCTTTATCTCTCAAATCATACTGGACTAGCCGAGGTGTACTGCCCGGTGCCATGTTAGATGCCCCAAAATACTGGCAGGTGCCTCCATTATTTTTGGCAGCTGCCAGTGCCACAAATTGACCTTGCCCTTTCTGCTCATGGATCACCCCTGCATCAGTGATCTGCACAGACGAACCCGCCTCACATTGCAGCCCCTCCACGTTGCCATTTCACCGAGTAAGGACACTGTAAAGTAAGTTATGAATGAGATTTACCTAAGCCGACAGTGAGGTACACATGGAGAGCGAACAGGAGCAAGAAAGAGAGAGCTGCTGAAGCAGAGACAGATGCGAACATCTTATTCACACAGAATAAACATTTGAACAAAACAGTCAAGTAGTGCTCAAATGTGATTTACCTGCGCTTAGCTGTGGTTTAAAGTCTATATGATACATTTCACAAAACGTGGTGAACATGATTATATTTAAGATTTTACTAAACATTTTGCCTATTTGTCCCCAGTTTGACAGTTTTTGTAATGTTTATAATGTTACTTCCTGATGAGCAGCAAATATGACACAGTTAGAGGTAATTCTCTGTTACCTGGCAACCATTTTGAAAACAAGGGCCAAAATCCATATCAATTACACAATAGTCAGGAATTGACAAATAATAATACTTAAAGTACTTGACACCACCTTTATTTGTTGAACTATTAAACTGTCAGTTAATGTCAATTGTGTGGTAACTGTCTCTTTATTTTCAACTGTGCGTCGCTTTTTGATGACATCACCGAGGGATTCCGTTTAAGAACTCAGGGCTACTTCCTGACATTTTGAACTTGTATTTTTTTGTATCACAAACTTCAAATTCACAGATATATAGGATGATAAATATTTACCACAGGTGCCCTCCCACCAAAAACAAAGTCATAATTAGAAAAACACGAGAACCTGTTGTATAGACTTGAATGCTCTCAAAATGGCATATGTTTCATTTTGCATGCATAATGTGCGCTGTATGTGTACGTGGAAGTTTGGTTGTCAGGACGTGTGTGTGTGTGTGTGTGTGTGTGTGTGTGCATGTGTGTGTTAATGCGTGCAAGGAGAGAAAGACAAACCTGCAGTGTGTGTGTGTGTGTGTGCATGCATGTGTGTGTGTGTGCGCATGCGTGTGTGCGTGTGTGCGTGCGTGTGTGCATGTGTGTGTTTATGCGTGCAAGGAGAGAAAGACAAACCTGCAGTGTGTGTGTGTGTGCATGCATGTGTGTGTGTGTGCATGCGTGTGTGTGCATGTGTGTGTTAATGCGTGCAAGGAGAGAAAGACAAAGCTCATTCCTCCTATGCTTGCCTAACAATTCCGATGTACTTTTCACCTGCAAAATGTAAATAGGAGGAAAATACAGTTACCTCTAAACCCCATATCTTGGCCACATTTTTATAGATTTTTCAGAACTGGACTCAGACATGACGAAGTTCTATGGGTAAATTATTGTACAAGAACATCAAATAAGTTTCTTCCACTCTTTGGATTGAGATTTTGGATTTACATCGGACAGTTCAGGCGAGTTGTAAGTGCCCACTTGTTTGCACCACCCTGTGCACACTGCTCTTTGACTAAGCAGAGTGCCTTGGGGTTTGAAAGGTTCGGTCTAATGAAACCAACGCTTCAAGGCCACAGAGCACTGCATGAAGACGTGTTTCCAGTAGCTAATTAATCACCTGACCTTGGCAAAGTTCAGCCATTTTCATTATTTTGTGACCAGATGTATGTCCTCTAAGGCTTAGAGGATGTACATCTGGTCACAAACAGGTTCCTTTTTTAGCAAACGTACAACTAAGTATGTTGTGGAATAACAGAAATGATAACATGATTGGAAAATGGATGAAGTGGATGAAAACATAACAAATGAGTCTTAAAGGAATAGTGTGTCCATGCACTCCAGGCAATTATGGTATGCCTGCCGGACATAATATGACAGCTTTCAATCGTACACTTATGTTGCATTTGAAAGCTAGCTGCTACTACTACTACTACTACTACTACTACTACTACTACTACTACTACTACTACTACTACTAGGACTGTGGAATGAATCAAGATTTAATCGAGAGCAAGATTCACTCTATTTGTCAGCTTGCATCTATTTCATGAAGAAGTCTACAGCTAATTCTCTGCGCTGCTCATGTTTGAGGCAGAATTCAGACTTTGGAGATAATTAAAGACTAAACGTTTAGTTTTTATTAAGACAAAATCAAATGAAAAATACCACTACAACACTTGATGTCCTGCAGGAAGATATTTCCAATCTAAGGTTGAAGTAAATTGAGTTTAATATGGATTTTGACGTCAATGGATGAAACTCCTCATATTTGAAAAGTACTATGACGTCTCATCATCACAATAATCTGAGGGTCCACTTGTGGAAATGCATACTGTCAATTTTTGAATCTGTGTTTGTGCCACTGTGAAATAATATACTCTTATTTTATTTGATTTTATTGGAGAAGAACATTATGACATAGTATAGCTGTCATAAAACCTACTTGTCTCCTTGAATTTTCAGTGCCAAAAAATACCCAAAGACAGCCCTTTGGATTATCCCCAGTTAGAGGTGTTTGATGTTCAAGTAGCTCTCATGACAGTAATTCTTTTTGTCTCTCCCTCCAAGTTCCTCTAACACGTGTTATTGCCATAAAATGAGAAGGAACACATCAAAAAATTAACTGTCATTTAAAAAATTTCAGAACAGTTCATGCTGAGTGTGCAGTGCTTGGGAAAGTAATTTGTGATTTATTCATTCTCACCTAAAATGTACTATTCGACTCAAACAGCACATCCTTTTGAGAAACAAGACGGGATTCCACCTTTGCGCATGTTCACACTTTGACACATTGCGACCAACCGGTAATTGCCAGTGAACTAGAGCTGATTTGGTTGAGACAACTTTATTAAAAAACCCGATGGGACGCAAAAAGGCCACGAAACACCATCAGTCTCAACAAGTGAAGCATTTTCAGAGGAAATGCTTGATGTCAATGAAGCGGTGAAGAAATACCCACTTTCCTATGGTGTGTCAGTGGATATCATTAACACAAAGCACAAGATGCAATCAGAGAACCCTCACTGTCCCAACTACAGGACAGTATTTTGAGACTTTTGGCTGAAAAGATTAAAAGGGACTCTGACAGATTAGCGGAAAACCTACCTACTTTAATTTTAATAAATGGTGGCGCTATCAAGGATTTGAAAGAATTGTCTGAGGCAATTTTTGTTGAAATCCAGGAAATCAAAAATGACATGACCAAGATGAAGAGTGCGACTAAGGCCCACGAGCAGAGACAGGCGCCGATAGAGGAGACGCTGAACGACATGGAGAGGTATCCAAGGCGCTGGAACCTACGTCATCTTTCCCAGAGTGTCAGAGGGACTGCCTCACCACATCAACGTGAGCCACAGATCGGTCGATGGACGGAGGGGAAAATCTGCCCCAGCTCAACTTTGGAGAGGACTTTTGGAGAGGACTTGACACAAAAAGTGGTCAACAGCAGACTCTGGCCAGTCATCAAAGAAGCTTGTAAGGAAGCTAAACATACTTTCTTTCTAAGCTTTGTAAAAGCTTAAAAGTAGAACTTTTATTTTTGCAGGAAACACATGCTTTGTCTGATTACAGTCAATGGAAAAAAATGAAAGAGGATACATTATGTGCATGTCTTATGGAGATAATAATTCACTAGATGTTGCTATTAAAGGGTGTTGCTAATATAAAGGGTCATTTCCAGGTAAAATAATTTAAAACTTAGTTTAGCCTGTGGAAGGTCGGTTACTTTAGTTGTTGAATAGGCTAGCAATACAAATGTAATAGTTTTTAATATATTTCAAAACTAAATCCAAGATTTTTAGGTGGAGATTGGAATTGCATGGATGATCCTACTATTGCTATAAAATGAGATGTAAAAAGACATGCTGTGTGTTCAACAATCAATCTGAATTTACATTACTGTAATATCTGGTGGAATAGAAATCCACATAAAAGCCAGTTCACGTGGAACAGCAAAGGTTTTTCTAAAAGATCAGGTATTAACATTTGACTCATGTCTACTAATTTAGTAAACCTTGTAAAGTAGAAACAAAAAAATTGAAATTAAATATTGGTAATACTCCATTGAAATACCAATCACTGGAAACTTTATAGCGCATTTTATAGGACAATCTTTTGAAAGAAAAAGTCATAGTAATTCATAAAAATTGGCAAAAAGCTGAAGAAGAAAATACTTTTGGTAATCATTGGGAATATATAAAATTTCAATTGAGAAGAGAGTTAAATTAGAATTAGAATTAGAATTAGATCCATTTTAGCAACACAGGGAGAATTAATCCGATCATGGTGTAAAAGGGACATGTTGGGTTTTATAAACAAATCAAATATCACACCCTAAAGAAATGTCTAATTGCACTGAGAATTTCTATTTAAAAAACTACATTCAGTTCCTGACACAAATTGTAATTTGTCAGACTGTCTATCTTCTATAAAGGATGACATAAAACAGATTGACAAGCACCAAAAAGATGCTTGTGACAAAGAACTATCTGTAGATGACATAGAACCACGGGAAAGGGAAACGGAACAAAGCCACAGGGACTGATTGTCCCACTGCTGAGTTTCTTTCCAAGGCTTTCTAAGAACACATCTTTATTTCTTTTGAATGTGCTAAAGAAAGCCATGGCCATCTCCCACACACTTTTCTTAAGGTTTAATAACTTTAATTCCCAAATCTGACAAAGACAGCTTATTAATTGACAAATGGAGACCAATTACACAAATTAACAATGATGCCAAATTATTGTCAGTCAGGATTTTTGAAAGAAAGTTGCATCACTAACAACATTTGAATGATTTTAGATTTAATTGTCTTTGAAAGAAAAAGGCTACATGAAAAACAGTCAACGTAATCTTAGGTCTAGGCCATAGACCACAGAACAGTGGACTATGGGATTGTGTCGTCACCCATAGCGTTTGGCTCCAGCTAAATGAAGCCAATCGCGGCTAGCAGTTATAGCGCCTAAAGTGGAGCCAGACTCCATATTTGGACATCCGAGTGCGTATCGTGGCAACCACATGGACTAATCGGGAGCGCGGTTAGCGGTTTCCGTCCCCCGATGGGAAGAGACGGCGGCAACGTGCAGCGCTAGCGGTTAATCAAACATGTTGCTAACGCGAGCGAAACCGGCCCCAGCATGTGATTGATCAGTTATTATTGCCAATAACTTGATTTATAAACAAAAAACAGGATCATGTAGAGTGTGTCAAAACGAACAATTTAGTTCCAGATGTGAGTTTGACAGAAGCAGTTACAGAGTAAAGGGCATCTGGGTCCCAATCGGGAGAGAATGGCAGCTCAGCTTGATGGAGCCGGTACAGCTTCAATGGATACTTCTTATTTGGAACTCGATGGCTAGCGGGCTCCAATAGTCCACTATTCTATGGTCTATTGTCTGGATGATATGGCAAAAAATTATTATCACGATGTTCCTGGGGCCAGATCATGATTTTATCACAATTCAGGTTCACTTTATATTTTTCTATTGCCTATAACAGACCTGTACGATTTAGGAAAAATATCTAATTGATAAACTGATTTATTTTTTAATAATAGGATTCAGTTCAAATTCAGTTTGAAGTTGCGTCTTTGTCGTTTTTAGTCTCATTTTCGTTACTTTTAATTGCGTTTTGGTGTATTGAGTCACGTTTGTTGTTTGTGGGCGTGTTCTGTCACTTGTTTCAGAACATGTTTGTACAAATCCAAACACTGTTAGCAGTTTACATTCAAATCAAAAGCAAGACATTTTGTTGTTAGTGAAAGACGTGAATGCACTTCAAAAACTGCAGCCTTTGCAATTTTGCTTATTGCACCCATTAAAATTGCCATTTTGTCTCGATGTCGTTTAATTGTAAATAAAGTCATCAGCTCAGAGGCATCAGAGGCTAAACAACAGGAGAAAAAGTATGTTTGAACAGACAGCTGCATTAAAGAGACAAACAGTGAATCACGATAAAGACAATTTCACAGGGACCAGCTCAAGATTAGATTTTTCTCATCATATTGCCCAGCGCTACGTAATCCCTCATTCATCCAGGATTGGCCCATGGTAAACACTGTTTCAAAGGTAGTCATTTGGACACCGTTTTATTAATGAAGATGTTTCGACTGAGCTGCTAGAACGTACACTCTCCTGAGCTCAAATAGGTTATACTAAGTTAGAAAATAAACTCACCCCGCCTTTGTCTACCACTGCCAGTTTGACTTTTACAGCTTGAGACACTACGGCTCGTTGAGGTCCGACTACCTCTTCCTCAGAGCGCTCACTTCCCCCATTAACATTTGACCGGTTTGATTCTGCAGAGATATGTACATGAAATGTACATATGTACATGAAAGGAAATAAGAAAAAACAAGCAAGCCCGAGCCTGTCGCGCGCAGGGGGTCGCGGAGGTGCATCAAACTGCCCCCGTGCACAAAATAGGAATAACACCGCACGGCGACAACGTGGGGCCGTGACGCTTGGGTTGGCTAATGTAGTAGTCTTTGCAGCCTTCTTCACCGCGATGAACGGAGTACACTACATGACTGTCTTTTTGCGTGGGCGTCTTGTCCTTGGGATGAACAGGTTTCTGCGCACAGGAATGTCATGCTGTCTAAAAATCCTTTGTAGTTTGCAGACAGACCAGAATAATAAGGGATAGAAAGCTTAGTCCTCCTCCGTTTTGTTTCCCTTCTGTATACATGAAATGGAGGATTTTTAGGGTTTACACTTCATCCAATTGAAGTAAACTCCGGTGCACTTCCTGTAAACTGTGTCCTGTTTGTCGAGAAGTGTCTATCAAACCAGATTAACTGAGAGCACATCTGGGTTATTTGACTCAGTGCAGTGATATTTCAGCTCAACAGGTCTGCTGTCCAAACATCTACGTGGAAAATGGAATAAAAACACAAATATAGGCACACACATGATAACACTCGAGATAAGCGACAGTTTACAAAAATGCTTTTACATGAGGTGCTGAACACATCAAACAAGTTACCTGCTAATTTGAATTTAGTCCTTTTTCAGTGTCTTTTGTGATCAGCCATAGTTGCCGCTCCAAACTTCAGATTCCTTTAAAGACTTGTAAAAATAGCGAGTAAAATAGTTAATGTTATGTCCTTTCAATAACTATTAAGGCACAGTACGTAACTTTTTATTCATAAACAATAGCATATGTTTGTTTGTTGTTTTTGGTTTCATTTTGGACCTATGTCCTTAAAGTGAGACGGCTGGCATTTCCACAAACCTGACTTGTACTTGTACCATGGAAATGTTGTTTGACTGTAATATTCACCTTATTCCGGAAGATGCCGTGGGCGCTACCATCTTTTTCCGTTGTAGTTTACACGAGGCAGACGAGCTCAACAGAAAATAAGTTCTCCACGGACTAAAAAGCCGTTTTCAGCCGCCCGGAAAATCGGTGCGTTGTTGACTTGTTTTTGCACGTGTTCATTAAACATTTTAGACAAAGCAATCTACTTTATGTAATGTTTTAGACTTCCCTCGTTCACCATTTGCTCGAATGGTGTTCTCGTCAAACCAGAAGTCCCTTTACTACAAGAGTGTGGATCATAAACATAAAAAGAGGCAAAAGTGGGCGGGGCGGTGAATAATATTCCACAGTATGGCAAAAAACTATCAATCTTCATGGAGCATATTCAGAAATACTAATTGAACGTTCTATTTCTCTTATCATGCAAGTGACTGTTCGGTTACACATAGTACATTGTCTTTAACTTCAAACCCCTTCTGGTGACATGTGGTACTGCACCCTAAAGTCGCCTGAACCTTAACCAATCCGGCTTTTCTTCTGTGTGAACACGCCCTTAAACTTTTGCTGAGTGCCGCTCGTGACCCCGGCATCGTCTTGTCCGTTTCATGCTGCTCTGTACTTTTGTTGTCCCTTTTGTTGAAGAAGAGCGCCTGGGTTTACCTTCAACGCAAACCAAGAAGTTAAACGTAAGACTGTCATGTAACTATTATAATGTGGTTTCATTTCTACGTTTTAGTTCAACTGACAGGCACATGTAGAATACCTTAACGTCAATGATCTTTCCTCACGCTACTCATTTCTGGTTGAAATTAACTTCTTCCCACTGTGCCCCGCTGATTTTACATCTAAATCTAGTCATCACTGTGGTCCCGAGAGTCTACTGTCGATTTTCTAATTTAAATGAGGTTTCTCTCTGCATTGGACTATATGAATTCAGAGCAGTCACCCAAAGAGTCCCTGGCTGATTTACGCCGAATTTTGAGAGGCCCAGAAATTAGTACAGATTAGTGCTGTTTCAGATCCTTGAATTGATGAAAGTGGTGTGGCTGCAGAGCTCCACCCACGCTCACATCTGCCACTGGCTTCACGCGCCTCAAGTGACTCACCTCCGCCCACAGGTCTAATAGTGAGCACGCGGCAGTAAACAAACTGCAGCCATATCTGTCAAAAGAACCAAACAGAAGTGGTATTTATTCAAGGAGCGGCACTAAAGATATTAAATGTGCATTTTATAGCATTGAACTTGCTCCTCTTGCATCTGATAAATTAGGAGTTGATGGATAAGTTTAGACATGGCTAAAACTAGCGTAAACAAGAAACTACTTTATCTACGCTTTATCATCAGCTTTTCCTGCACTTATTTCAGTTCTCCGCACCTCTACAGCGCATTGTAAAGCAGAACTAAGTATCATTTTTCTTATTAAACATCTTTGTAAGTCCATGTGGTGGTTACGAATGTATTTTGGGGGCATTTGAAGTGCCCGTCATCACTCCCTGATGTCTCTGGGCAAAAAAACAGCCTTGTAACGTTTCCTGACACCAACCTGAAGACAACTCCAGCTCTTTTTTATATTTGGCAGAGTGAAATGATTTTGTGGGTGCCTCCCAAGGAGACTGTGGGTTTGAATCACACATCACACGATCTCTCTGGGTGGAGTCTGCATATTCTCCCCGTGTTCCAGTGGGTTCTCTCCGGGTTCTCTGGCTTCCTCCCACCGTACAAAGACATGACTGTGTTCAGGTTAATTGGGCAACTCTAAATTGCCCCGAGTGAATGAATGAACGAGTGAATGGTTGTTTGTCCATGTCTCTGTGTCAGCTGTGACGAGTTGGCCACTGTCCAGTGTGCACCCCGCCTAAGGCTCAAAGTCACTGGGATGGGCTCCAATCACCCCCTAACGGCAGAAAATTAAAGCTTGAAATTATTATTCTTTTCTTTTTTTATGGAAATAAGGAAGTAACATCACATACAGAAACCAAGGTTTCTCAGGATGGTTGTCTGCAAATGTTGCAGCTGGTTTTCCGCCGAGAATCAGCAGGAACAACAAGAACTTCAAACGCCCGAAAATACATATGCAACCACCACATGCACTTACAAAGATGTTTAACAAGGTAAAAATGTTACTTAGTTCTGCTTTAACTTCTCTGTATGTAAAGCATTGGTTTGGCTGATATTTGGCTTGGAAATATAATATTTTTTGCTTGAACAGGAAACTGCTAATGCTGCAGAACTTCTGCAGTTGTCATCACGCTATCCCGGCATGCACCACCAAACTCCGCAGTGGCAGTAATGGTGGAGAATCTAAGAAACTAATTTTGTCAGGAGCTTCGGAGATTGTGGATTGTTTTTGCACACGGGATGTACAAATGATCAAAAACAGAAGGCAGATATTTAACAGGATTGACAAAGCTCCAAATTGAAGAGAAGTGGATTTCTGCGACTAAACGCACTAGTAGTGAGTCAAACTTCACACTGATGAAACTAGGAATGTATTTCTGTGTTAGAGCACATTTTTGTCAGGATCACATAATTATAATTGTCAATATCAGTAAACGTTATACACACGTGGTTTTATAATAAATTGTATTTCTTTTAAAAGGTATTAGAAGGTGGAAAGTGAATCAGATGTTAAATGAAGATTTTGCAGATTAAGGGCGCAATTAAACAATCTATTCTCTTTAAAATCACACTTGTACCATATAAGGGTCACTAATGTGTAATATGAATAGTTTTATATATGTATTGTTATTTACGGCATACTCCCAAAGCTAAACGCCAGGCTTAGTGCCATTCATTACATCTATATGCCTGCCGTTATGGTAGTCATGTGGCGCTGGAGCTCTGCTCTATATTTTATGTGTACATTTTTAATGCCTCTGTGGGGATGAAATAAATGTTTTTAGTTTTTTTTTTTTTTTTTTCTCCAGGTAATACATAAGTAGATCATCACTTATGTTGCCTTTAAAGAAAATTGAGACTACCTTTTATCACCTGCTCAAAGATGAGGCAACACACAGAGAACTAACGCAGGTTTTGTTTCAGCACTTGCCATTTCAGAACTAAAGACTAGAGGCTTAGTCTTTGGTTTCACGCAGCTTTACGAAATACACCAGTCAAAATGTAGCTACAGGATTGGAAAAGATGAACCTATCCATCGGCATGCCTCAAAGACTGTGATTTTGTGTGAATGTGGCAGTATCCAACAGGTACTCAGTTACATTCACCCATGTACAGTTATCTGAGAACCTTTTTTAATTAAATTGTACTTCTTGGAGTAGTATGTGCAGACATCTGTGCCACGATACACTGAAATGGAATGTTATATAATTGAAATTGAAATACCAAAGATGAATCGGAATTTCATGAATTTAAAGCACACACATTCTGCTACAGTGACTTTTTTGAGCTTGTAACCCTGTTCTAGCAATGTTCCGTCATTAAAAACATACCTGTTGCATTCAGCTGCATTCACGCTGTTTTGAGGAATGTTTATAGAAAATCCTCCCCCCTCTGAGTGTCAAACACGCTTCCTGCTGAACTTCTGGGATTTTCAGATTTATTTTGAGACTTCACACGTCACTTATCAGAGAATATTCCACAGTTTTAAGTCCTTAAATCATTGCTAAACTCGTTCTTAGCACAATAACGTATAACGTGTGCAGCAAATCCACACAATGACGTCTTCAGCGCTATTTTAACTTTATCAAACACCTGATAAAAATTCGATTGGGCAGTTGTGTGAAACTGAACTGAAACTTAACTGAAATTGAACCAAAATTTAACAGAATTGTAGAAGAGAGTAAAAGCATTGGCGAACTGAAAATCAAATCAAAGGAATTGCTAAACCAAATTGCTAAATAGGAACCATTAAGCTCGAAATCTCTTTTTTTTAAGGTGACCTAAGTCTAAGTGCAACATTTTCAGCACACAATCATAAAAACATTCACACATTGACATTGAGAAGAGACATAGTATAAAAGTGTAAACCAGAACTACAATTAAAAGCACAGGATTTTCTAAACTAGAGTGAAACCCCCTCAGTGAAACCAGCTCACATTCCTCAGATCATTCAGATTGAAGAGAGTTCCAAGCTGTGGGAGCAGCATCACAGAAGGCACACTTCCCCCAATCAGTCTGTGCTCGAGGGACAGACAAGCAATGAATGTGACGTGAGCGCAGGGAAGAGTGAACTACAGCTCTGGCACACAACCACAAAAACCACTCTGTAGATTAGAGCGGTGTTTTTCAACCAGAGTGCCAGGGAACACTAGTGTGCCTTCAGGTATTGCCAGGTGTACCTTGGAGAAATTAGAAATGTGAGTTAACCAATTCACAAAGAGTAATCTATTAGAACAACTGACCATGTTGGAGTGTCCTGAATAACAAAGAAAGCAAAACAGTAACTACTGCCAAATTTCAAGAACCAGATAGTGGCACGGACATTGCTCACCACATTTTAAAATAAAAGGTCTGATTTGGTCATTTGTGTGGGTTTAGTTTTAGTAGGGGGTTTAAACCAAAAAAAAGTGTGCAGGACTCAAAAAAGGTTGAAAAACATTGGATTGGAGCAATAAGTTTCAACCTTTATTGAGTCGCGAGCCACTTTGAAGGTTAAAAAGATACAAGAGCACAACCCCAACTAAAAGATTACCAAATCAGGCTGTTTAAAAATGTGGTATATAAAGTGTCAAATAATGTCTGTGCCAATGTCTGATTCTTTAAATTTGGCATTGGTGATTGTTTTGGTGTCTTTTTTGGTATAGAAGTACGTTCAGGACATTCCAAAATGAAAATGAAGGGCATAAGAGTCATGCGTAAACTCAAAAGACGACCGCTCAGCCCTGGCACAGTCTTACTTGAACAATCTATTGACCTACAACTTTGTTCTTCAATTTGAGTATTATTTCAAGGGAGCTGTAATCTTGAGTCAAATATTTGCCAACTCCATGTCTGTCTACACAAAGAAGTTGTTTGGAAATACCACAGAGCCGCTGCTGTGAAGGGAGATTCAGAGAAGAGATTACTTAAACCCAGAATGTTACACCATTGGCAGGTTTTTACTTATTTATGTTTTGACTTTGACATCCTTCAGATTTATATTTGACAATGTGAAAAAGAATTTTATACAAGACATCAGCAATAGTAAAAGCTTCAAATTCCTCTGCGCTACATTTTTACTCTTACCGCTGATCTTTTTGACATTTATTCCATAGATCAAATTTACGCTGCCTGGTTTTGTTGAAAGCACATTGTTCAGAAACATTCAGAACTTAGAACATATCTTCCATTTACTGTCAGAGTGACTGCAAAATCCTTGCTGTGTTGAATTTACATTGGAATCATATTGTGTGAATGTGTGGCACTGAAGTTGAAGAGTGAGGAGAGGTGTGGCTGACGTTGGAGATCTTGTTGATGGATGGATTCTTACCTGGTTAAATAAAGGTTTGTGAATACCCATTTTCAACTTTTAAAGTGCCCATGACAGGTTGGACTACTCATTTAACCAAAATGTAGTTCAGATAAACATATTTCAAAATTTGCTAATATTCTTTACAAATTTTACACCGTTGTCGCAATTTTTAGCTTTTTAATTTTACTTCCTGGTTGTAAATGATGACATCACACTAGGAAATTACCATAGCAACAACACTGTAAACTGGGCCGAAACACATCTAATGTCACATTTTTTTGATTTGACAAATACAAATAAATGTGAACACCTTTAATTTTGTTGAATTAATGTTTAAAGGGTCAAAAAAGTAGTGTATTTTGTGTAAATGATGCATAATCTTTGTCTCCCCAGTGTGATGTCATCAGTTCGTTTATTTCCTGTAATTTTCAACAGGTTTTTCAACTTTTTTCCACAAACAGGGACCTGTTTGGTGTAAAACTATAATTTCTATTTACAACAAGTATTAATACACAAAATAAAGTCAAAATTAGAAAATCATAGAAACCTGTCATATGCATGCCTTTTTATATATATTATATTTATTCATTGCTTTATGTTGCACCTACGCCGAAGCAAATTCCTATGTTTGTGAATTTCACTTACAATGGCAATAAACCGCTTTCTGATTCTGATTCTGATACGCACTTTAAATATGACAAGAGTATATGTGAGTTTTTGCCTTTGTCTCATCATTTTTTTTAACCTTTTGCCTTGAACACAATATCAAACCTTTGCATAAATGCCATATTTCATTTAAACGACAAATGCATTATTTGTACTATTGCATTATTAGCCTTTAAACATGCTCTTGAGTATAAAACAGACTATAAAAAACTAAAGACAGGGGGCTCGTGCATAAGTGCATAAGCATAAGAAAAGTTCAGTCGTCGAGGGAATTCAGAAGAGTGCTTTTGACGGTAAGAAGGAGAGGACTTTCTTACCAGGATTCCCCAAAATAGCGTGAATGAAGCTAAATGCTACTCCAGGTATGTTTCTGATGATGGAAAATTGTTAGAACATGGTTAAAAGCTCCAAAAAGTCCATTAAAATGCCTAATTTGGAACTCTAAACTAGCTCTATCACATATAGTATTTAATTTCTTTCTTTCTTTCTTTCTTTCTTTCTTTCTTTCTTTCTTTTTGCTTTTTAGCTTTTAACCATGCTGTAACATGCCTGGAATATGAGACACAAGTTTGTTTCTGTAAAGCTGTTTATGAGGTTGTATCAGAGCTTCATAACAACACTCAGTTTTAAATTTCCCTGAATTGTAACATCAGAGGTCAAAAACTGTTGGTCTCCTGTGTTTTTTTTGGTTTGCTTTTGTGTGTTGTTTTGTTTTGCTTTGCAGCCTTTATTGGACAGGACAGTTTAACACAAATGGGAATGAGAGAGGGAAATACATTCAGCAGATTGCCAGAGTCAGAATCCAACTCGTGGAATGGAGCCGGGGATTTGTGCCATCCACTCTGGCACCTCTTGTACTGTTTTTAAGTCCATGAATCCTCACAAAAACACCTTATTCTGGACATTCTGGTCATTACAACTGCGTGCTTACATTGGTATTTCGGGGGCAAGCTAGCTTTTGTTTACCCGTGGCAATTCCCTCTCAGTAGATGGATCCTCATCCTCCAAATCCTGACGAAGGAACGCCTGACCAACAGAAAGTAAATTGTGATGTTCAATGTATATGCTATTTTGAGTTCTAAAACATGAGAGGCCAAAGCAAAGGTGCTCAAGAGCTTGTTTAAAGGCCAAAAACATAATGTGTCCTTTAACAAACCTGAATTGGCTAGAAACGTTCAACTCTAAACGTTCTCTCAAGTCAATTTCCTCTTAATTTTCCGCCTTTTTCATGCAAACACAACAAATAACAAAAGACCCCAGAGCTGTCTGATTTGGCTCCCAATTCTCTTCCACATTGGTCTCGACGTTCAGCAGGAATTGTTCTCTGCTTCACCACTTCACGGCATATTGTCCATTTTGGCTTCTCCACCGTTTCAGCTAAATACAGCTGACATGTGTGTTTGCCGTTCCCATCTCGCTTCCTAAACTTCAAAGCGCTTGTGTTACCTGCGCTTTCATTCCAATGATGCTAAACCTGACATTTGTGTGATGCATTTAACCCAAGGAGAAAATTCCAAAGCGGCTTTTCTTCTGATAGTCGTGTTTACCCCAGCCGAGGTGCAAAAGGAAACATTTCATCATCGCAGATAATATTCTTTGGTAATGGTTTTCAAATGGTGTTGCTGTATATTCAATTATGCCTGGACAACGTTGCGGAGAGTTCAAGATTGTAGTGTTTATGGAGAATTTATGCAAAGCAGTTTTTTTTCTTCGTTTGTATTCCTCCTACGAGTGGTGTCGATGAAATATGGACAACAAGAGCCCTTTTTTGCGACCAGGGTTATTTGACTGTTTTGCGTGGAAGGTTATGGTGTGTTTTCTGCACTTGAGTGGAATGGCACAATTTAATACACAGCACTGCAATGTGATGAGGGCATTTGAAAAGAAACCGTACACACAATGGCATGGTTGCATTTATCAGGCATTTGTCGGTCGAGATGGTATAGTGCGGTGCAAATCGTTATAGTTTCATGGTGTATTTTATGTATTTTCCATGGCGAAATAGAAGATGCTCTTATAGTTTTATAGACAATATGCTGGACTCCGACACTGATATTCTTTTGGACTTTGTTTCTTCTATATCAGACAATATGCTGATGATGTAATTGCCTTGACATGTTTTCATGGTAACTACAGTCTTCGTCAGATTTCAATTAAATGTATTTTCACATCAGCAGTTGCTTTGATGGACCACAGGTAGAAAGCAGTTAAACAATGTTCAATAGAATTTAGCAAATGGATAACTGTCCCAGAGCGCCCCCTGTCCTTGACCCTCCTTCTCAGCAAGGAAAATCTGCAAAAAACCCTGTGGGAAAAAGAAGAAACCTCAGGGAGAACCAAAGTGAAGGAGAGATCCTACTCCCACGGACGGACAAACTGCAGATGGTCCAGGACTGACACAACCATTTGGACCGGAACTACTCAGGAGGAAGGAAGGTGGCTAATCTAGTGTAAAGAGAGTTCCTCCAGGCAGATGGGGAAAGGTCCATCTAGTGAGAGAGCATTCCTCCAGGCAAATGAGGCACAGTTCATCTAGTGCAGAGAGAGTTCCTCCAGGCAAGTGAGGAGCAGATCATACAGTGTAAAGAGAGTTCCTCCAGGCAGTTGAGGAGCATCCAGGTCTACAGGCCATGATCGTAAGATGAGAGCATCCAAGGTGCAGTCGTCACCTGAGCGGCCGCATTGTCAGAAAGCGTCACACATTGGTTGATGTGAGTTGTCTGTCAGACTGACCCCGCCCCCTGACCTCGCCGGCCGCTGGTTGATGGAGAAGTACGTTTCATGGAAAGCTCCTTCGTCTTGATTCATTGTGCTCATGCCATGTTTCCTAATCTCTATTGCTTATTTGATCCAGCGTTTGCATTTATTGGACTCTTGTTTGATTTGTGTGTGTATTACAGTGTAGTTGTTGCATTTTTTCCATTTTGGTGGGCCCTCTGCCATCTGGTTCTGGTTAGTCTCCCTGCTGTTTGACAAGACAAGACAAATGCGCTTTCAAACTTCTCTGGACATGGGAGACACATGTCACACAACAGCTCTTAAGACACGTCACACCAACCATCAGGTCACACTTCTGACAACGTTTCCATCAAAACATGTTAAGTACATCATCTCTTACCTATCGTCTGAAGAAACAACAGAACTATTCTAATTAAGAAGAAGTGGATTTAGTGATGGAGATGATTAATGGATACCTGTGGAGTGGAGTGTTTTTGTCTGCAGCAAAACAGGAAAATGGATCACCAACCATCAAGGACAGAACTGAAATAACTTTATACTGTACATTGATTTTTATATACAGAACAAATGTACCAGAAACTGGGGTAGATGTGACTAACTTTTATTTTCTTATCCTATTTCCTTTTTGATCATGTCTTTCACTCTCTTCTTCTGTTTGTATTCATAATACTACATAAAAACATAAAAAGAAAATAAAAAGAAATACTAATAGTGATAATAATTGTTAAATTTGAATAGCAGTGTTTTCTAAATTTATTTATAGACTAAGAAATTAAAGAAGTATGACCCACAAACCAGGCCACTAGTTGCGTAGCTATGTTAATGGGCATTATTAGGCTATTTGCAGACAGCCTTAACGTTAGCCTAATTATAAACTGTCTAGGTTTAGGATCAGACACAAAGTGACTCCAAGTGCACAGAGCTGCAGCAGACGAGGACGCTTGGACGTAAATGTCAGCAAATTTTAGTTGTGGCAAGTTGTTGCTGCTTTGCTTTAAGTCAGTGGTTCGCAAACTTTTTTGTCTTGTGTACCCCCTAAGCTTTGTTTTACACCCTTAACTAGAGCTTCGGCCAAATAAATGGGTTAACTAGTTGAATAGAGTCAATTATTACTAGTATAATTTTTATTTCAATTATATGTTTGATCCAAGATACTCCAAACGAAATTTAAAACCTGAAACCATTCCAAGTACCCCCTGGTAATTTCTCGCGTACCCCTTGGGGTCCTCGAACCCCTGATCAGGAAACACTGCTTTAAGTTGTGTCAGCGACTTGACAGGCAGTTTATAAGGATAAAAACTTCTAAGTTTGAAGTATCGCCCCTCTTTGTTTTCCGTTTGTCATGATTATCTAACAGCAGAGAGAAGCGACAACATACAGTAACGCCCACAAAATAGCGACGACAACAGGAATTCTGAAATGATATGAAACCAACCAAGGAATTATTTACAATTTACATGTCGAATGTAAATACTCTATAGTGTAGTGGAATAGGAATGAGTACATATCAACTGAAGTAATGCAAGAATCTCATGTATTACAGAAGCTATTAAGTGCGAAGTGCTCACTACACTACAAGGTCATTGGTTTTGTACATAACAACACTCATGTCTTGCATCTTTTCCGCCAATTTCAAGAATGTAAAATTCTGCTTGAGAAATCTAATTGAATGAGCCCATGGGAACATCGAGGCCTGTTTCAACAACAGGGCAATGAAAATAAAATAACAAAACAAAAAAATCAATCAGGTGGTCTTTGTCAATAAAAGGTCAATGAGCAATTTCCGGAGAAAGCACAAGTAAGAACATGAAGCTTTCAGGCATAAAAATGAATCTGGAGTAAAATTAAGTAATCTCAAGAATGTCATTGCAGGTGAAACAATCTGATCAAAAGGAAACATGTACAATAAGTATTTACCGGCACAGAGAGCATAAGAGAGCAAAGGTTTCCCGCGTGTTCAGTAAGTCTGCTTATTTTGTTTCACCTCATTTAACTGTTGCATCTTGCTGGACTATACTCTGCCCAAACGATTGCCAGAGTTTTGTAACACACATTTCCAAACATGCCATTTCCAAACCCAACATCATAATTTGAGAAAGCACATGCTCGAACAATGTGTGTTGCATTGAGTAGAAAGCACTGTATTGTCAACGAAAACATGGCCAAAAGCTACACATACACACACAAGATCTGGCACAAAAGAGTCTTGAGTAGGTGCTCGGTGAAATAGCTCTCTGTTAAAGGCCTGTTTATTTGACAGGGGCACATTTGTCCCTCCCTGTCCCGGTGCCCTTCACTGTCTGTGCCGGCCTGTTCCTTACACCTGTGATCGGGCTGCTTAAACGCTCTCATTAAAGACCTCTCCGGACCTAAACTCTGGGGCACCGGTGATGTCTGCACCGTGCTCAGGCCTGTTCACGTGGTTCTGCAAGTTGAGGTTGTGTGGCAGGTCTGTTTTGTTCTACATGGTCTCTGCACAGGACTTCATTGCGTGAATTATTGGACACCGGTTACACCTACATCTTGTGCATCGAAGTCAAATTGAAGATGATTTTAATGTACAGTGTGCTTGGTTTGACAAGTGGAACGCAGGAGTCATCTGGACACTTCCTTTCGAAAGTAATTTTCAATTTGATGTTTTAATCACTGAACCCTTGTACCTGCAGCAGACTGTTTCACCTGTTTTTAACCAATAAATGCACAGACTGTTGCAACACAAATTAGCACCGGAGCACTTTAATAGGAGAGAGATACAAAGACAAAAGAGAGAAGCCAAGACGAGCACGAGGGAGTTCTGCCGTTGAAGAGAAGAGCGCGAGGGCAGGCGTGAGCGCAGTGGCGGCCGCAGCACCTCACACCGGCAGTACCTGCCGTAGAGCCCCAGTGGTGTTGTTAATAAAGGGAACATTTTCTGCTACATTCACTTTTTTGAGCTTTTATTCATGTTCTAACACTATTCCATCATCAAAAACATACCTGGAGTATTGACCTTATTCTGCCCCGCCCACTTTTGTCGTTTTTTGCACTTTTGTTGTAAACGCACTTTCGTTTGACGAGCACTCCGTTAAAGCTAATGACGAATGAGGACGAAGTCTCGCCGCAAAAATGTTACATAAAGTAGGATGATTTGTGTAAAATGTTTCATGAACACGAGCAACAACAAGTCAACAACGTACTGATTTCCTGGGCCGTCTGAAAACGGCCTTTGTCCATGTAGAAATTATTTTCTGTTGAGCTCGTCTGCTCCATGTGAACTAATACAACAGAAACAAGACGGCGGCACGTAAGGCAACTTCTGGTATAAGGTGAATACTCACAGTGTTTGGAGGAAAAGTCAACCTCCATGTGACAGACACACGTCCTTCCAAAGTCCATAAGAACATATTAAAAAGAAAAACATTTTTTGTTTCATATCATGACACAGCAAATTTAAGGTACTCAAGAGCATGTTTAAAGGCTAATAACAATATGAAAACTGCAGAATATTTTCCGTCTCAGTTGTTGTTGCTGTTGCCATGTGTGCTGTGAAAGGACGTGTTACTGAGCTGAACTTGTGTGTTCCAGAGCGGCTCGGCCATCTGGAAGCCTGACGAGATATAAGTGAAGCCGCTACCGCAGGCGGGCAGGGCCTGCCCTGTAAATATTGATGTTTTTATAGTCTTTTGGGTTATTCACACTGCTCACGTTGTTTTAGAACCTTTTACCCTTTTAGTTCACCTACATTTTTTAGAGTTCCTAGTCTCCTTTTTTTTTTTTTTTTTTTATATATATATATATATAAATTAAAGCTCTATGGCGTTGCTCCTTTTTAATTGTTTTGACCCTAATCGGCCACACATACGACCTCAAGAGTCTTGTGTTGATACAGTGTCTTTCAGGCTAATGCACTGGTGTAATTCTTCATGAAAGATGAAATAGGCCCCTTGACTCCATTTACTGTTCTTTTGCCCCCTCAGTCCAACATTTATGGCTGTTCCCTCATCCTAATAATGTGTGCATGTGGCGTGTGAGTGTATAACAGGGGCCTGGGAACATACTGCTCAAAAGATTCACTTTGTGTGCAAATTATATACAGAAATTGACCGCATTATTTCATAAATCAGCACATTGAGTAAAATATGGGTCAGCTGTCCTGTTGAGCACAGATGGATGGTAATGGATGTTGGGTAACGTTTTGTTGAATTCTAGTGGTTTTAGAGCAGTCAGCATTTTATGTTTTTGAGTACTAAGATCCTAAACTTATCATTTCAATTAAAGAATATAAGCATTATGTTGCCTGTTGAGAAGATTCAAACATTTTTGTTTCTTATATATATAGAATATATATATATATTGTATATTATCTTTAGATGCTGAATTATTTGTAGACATTGTAGACACATGCTGTGGAGGAGCTGGACTCTGACTGTTGTGTCGCAGAGGATGTTGTGCTCGACTATTCTGGACTTTCCCTCGCACTCGCTCCACAATGTGCTGGTCGGCTGCAAGAGCTCGTTCAGAAACAGACCTGCTGTAAAACCATCTGTGACAGTCACTTCACTTATAAAACTTTACGTGAACATGTAATCTAATAAAATATGTTTTGACGATATGTTTTTAGAAGTTACGTTAAATTTTAAATTTATTTTGTTCAGATCAAGAGTTTAGTTAAAAAAACAGATAATTATCTACATCTATTTTACTTTGTATTTTATTCTATCATGATCTTGATATTTGTTTTTTGTTTTTTTTTTACTTTTTATTCTAACTTTAGTTTCTAATCTTATTTTTTGAGAGCTTCTATTTTCTCAGTGGTCAGTTACATGTCTGTAATGAAAATACTTTCCTCTTAGGATGAATGAACTTCTGATTACATTTTGATTAAATTACTTGACAACATTTTTTTCTTTTAAATTTCACTAGTTGGCCAAACCTTTCCTTGGTTAAAAGTGCACTTTAACTTGGCATTGGCATTAAACATCTGTTATTTCATTAAGTTGTACTTTATATAACATGACAGCGCGACCATTTCCTCAACCCCAGACCAACCTTGTGCAGTTCCACAGTGCACATTTAAGCATGTTTTTTCACCTTTAACTTTTACTTGTGTCTGATGTTTGAGAGTTTGCACAGTAACACAGCAGCAGCACATGTGCACCACGTGCTGTTGAAAAGGCAGGTCAGGTCAATTATGTGGCTTACTGTGAGCGATGCTGGGAGGAGCCTGGGTCCAAATGTAACCAAAATAAGGTAAAACAGGCTGCGGAACTGCAAGTGCCAGCAGAGTCAGGCACTGAGACTGTTTTGAAAGGAATTATATTGTAAAAGAAAGGTTTTCTCAAAGGGGCAATTAGACAGCTAAAATGGACTGGATAAAAATAGATCGGGCTGGTTGGGCTACACAGGGTGGGAGCTGTGAAACACTATGGCAACAGACTACCAACTCTGAGCCCCGAGCAAATCACTCCTACACACACACACACACGCAAACACACACACGCACGTGCACACACACACAAACACGCACGCACGCGCACACACACACACAAACACACACGCACGCACACACACACACACATGCACACACACACATGCACGCACACACAAACATACGCTCACACGCACACACAAGCACACACACGCACACACACACATACGCATACAGATTAATAAACTCTAAGGGCAACAAAAGTATGCAAAAATACTCTAACACACGAGGAGTGGTGGGGCCGAAGTGAGACGCTCTCACCAAACCTCCACCACGCAGTGCAGCCGCGCTCCAACGAAACCTAAGGGGGGAGGGCAGGATTAAAACATGGTAGAGCAGAACAAGAATACCAAAAGACTGACTCTAAATAGAAATTAATAAGACAAAACAAATTCAAGGCAAACTGTAAATAATAACCCAAACAAAGCAGTAGCGGCCAGGCGCCATCTACTCATCCACGTGTTGCAACTTAGGGGTTGCAACACGTGGATGTGACTGGAGCCTATCCCAGTGACTTTGGGCCTCAAGCGGAGTACAAACTGGACAATGGCCAACTCGTCGCAGCTAACACAGAGACATGGACAGACAACCCTTCACTCTCACATTCATTCACTCGGGGTAATTTAAGCGTTGCCAGTTAATCTACACGTTTGGACGGCAGGAGGAAGCCAGAGAACCCACAGGGAGAACATGCAGATTCCACACAGGAAGAACGTGTGATGTTGGTCTGGTCCGGGATTCGAATCCACAATCTCCTTATTGACAGGCAAGATCTCTAACTGCTCTGCCGCTGTGCACCCCGAACCGTACATGAAAGCAAAAATACAGTGAGTCGACACAGTATAAGCTCATACAGTATAAGCACGCGGGATACAAAAGCACGGCTCCTTCTGGATATTTAAGCATTAGATTTCATGTTTGGAGATGGGCTGGATTGGATCAAATCGGGGCAAAGCAAGCACTTCAAACACATAGCGCCACATTCACCTTCAAATGATCCTCCACGTCCGTCCTCCTGCTGACACTAAAGAGATGGTGAATAAGAAAAAAACATTCACTGGAACAGTCAGAAAAACGGGCTGCTTAAAACGAAATATTGGCATAAACAATCTGGGCAAATATTTATGCCCACCGCCAATAGGGGGCCACACGCTCTGGTAAAACACATGAACACAAGTTAAAATGTAATGTGCAAATATCCTCCACTCTAAAAATATAGCTTATCTTTAAACACAGCATGAAACATAACAATTTTGCGTATGGTGTATTCAAATGACTAATTATATCAAATTAAATATAACACCTGAAATGCACCTGAATACAGAACATGATGTGATTTATTCAAATTTTCTTGGAGGAGGACCCTCAAATGCCACTTTTTCTCCCTGGTCAACTCCTGATTTCTTGCCTTCATTACATATTCCGTTTGTATGTCCAATTATTTAAACAGTGTGGGTTTGGCGGGCCTCAAACAAAGTCTAGGGCCTCCAAATATCTAGAACTGGCCCTGACGATGCGGAAATGAAGACGGGCGGGGGCTGGTGCTATGTCGTACGTAGGCCAGCGAGGGTCAAACTACCTGCAGCTACACAAACACTTACTTTGGGTCGACTTGTGGCCTCACACGCTTGAATTCAGAATATTAATCTTGACCTGACTACTGTTATTAGTTTACATTCATATTTTGAGTTAATCCTTATAATATAACTCTGATCTGCCAGTGAGCATTTTCCATTTGTTTTTCAGTTTTATGTTCAAAGACAGTCATAACATTTTTAGAAACTATCATTTTAAGTGTTAAGTTCAAAGTTAATGCGTTAACTCATGCGATTAATCATAGAAAATTGACGCAGATTAATCACACAGATTGATTTGACTATTCTTTTAGATCACGCTTTACCTGAGCAAAGGAGGAAGGAACAGGGAAAGCGCTGGAGTCACGCGGTTAACTTGTTAAAACACCTTGTTAAACAAGTTAACTGGACCAAACATGTGACCAAACTACAACAGAGCACTTGTTGCAGACACCAGACCAACACCAACAGCTCCGTCTGTCCCCATGAATGTCAGTTACCTATGTGTAACTACTGTATAGTTCTATGAGTGAATGAAGGGCCCTTAATCCGTTTTTTGTTTGGTCATAAAGCCTAAATTTACCTGAAACATGTGCCACAGATTCACGATACACGATAGATCTAAATAATGTATTTAGATAATTATATATATATATATATATATATATATATATATATATATGTGTGTGTGTGTGTGTGTTATACAATGTGCGAAAATACTTTAAAATAGACATGTAAACTATGACACTTGAAAAAGCGCGTGATGCGATTAATCATCAAGTGTGATTAATCAGATAATTTTTTTTTAATTGTTTGACAGCACTAAAAGCAACATATAGTTTATTAAACATGATTCAGGAGAAGTAACCACTTAATTAAGGTGGTTGGAGTAAGGAATTAGGGTTGGAGTATTAGTTAAATATTTACTAAGCCTAAATCCCCTTTAAAGGTCCCATATTCTGCTATTTTCCCCTTACACAGTCTATTCTAAGGGCTTTGTTGATAAAATTTTGCGTTGTGCAATATCCATAACATAACAGTTTCCCAAAAACACCCATTTCTTGGACTGGCGCCCCTCCTTGCAAAAGCAAACAGCTCACTCTGAGATCTGACCCCCCCGAACAGAGAGCAGGCTGCCTCCCCCGCCCAACCCGTGTGGCTCCCCCTCCCAACTCATGCCGAAGCCTAGAGCGGAGATGGTGTGCATGCGCCGTGTGCTCCGGTAAACAGCGATACACAAACACGGGAATAAACATGTTATCCGTCCTGACGGTGCGTCGTGCTGAGTCCTACGTCCTGGATCTGACCTGGAGTTTGACGTGCTCCAGTACCTCAACGACGGACGTTGCCGTTTGGTAAATAACAAGCTAACTCTTCTATCTGTCGTATCCATCGTGTAATTACTGTGTAGCATTAGCATTAGCTGTTTTTATTCTGCGGCTGCGCGCTTCCCGGAGGCGTGGCTTGAGCGCTGCGTCGTCCTAGTGAAGTGTGTCATCTTAGTGAGGAGCCCCCGTCTGCTGCTCAGCCGAGGGGGACGGAAAAGACAGTTCTCTAGCGAAAACTATGAATTAAGTCATGAATGAATGAATGAATACGTTTATTTAGTTGTCCATATACCAAACAAAATTATATACAATAGAGAAAAAAATACATTTTCATCAGTTTGCAACCAAAAGTATTGGGCTGAAGCAAATTCCTTATATAAGCACATCCTGAATATTATACAAAGTCAACATTACAGACATAAAAAAAAATCCACTACGTTTTATCTTAAACTTAGAATTCTACTCTCTCTTATAAGTCTTTTAATTTATAACAATACATTTTGACAGAGTGTTAATTAACTTCATTGTCATTGTGCTTTATTAAGTGAAGAATAAGTAATACCAAAAAATCAAGTTAAGGACCACTGAATCCACCAAAACGAATAACCGGAAATTAAATGACACATCTACTCTCTGAACCTGCTTAAAAAAAAGAATAAAGTTTTAATGACGAGGTAGGAAGTAGAGAATACACGCACGTGCCTCTGTGCATTGTTGCAGTTATTTCATTTTCACTTTGATCATTTATGTAGAATTAACATTAAGTAGGGAAATGGGAAAACTTTTTTGCGTTTTAGCTGCACTGCTGGCAATAATTATTTTGATTTGCCGCTAAACAAATAAGTAATTAGCGCGCAGTCATGTGGAATGGCTGTGCGGAGGTGGACAGTTGTAAAGCAGCTGTGTTCTTCATAAACATAAATAGAACATGCAGTTCAGTCATGCACACAGTAAATTAACCAGGCAGGCATCAAGGACTGTCATTTGTTTATTGCTGGTGGGGTTTTTCAACTCACCGGAAGGCAATTTCAGCTTTTCACTGCAGCTCCTGTTTAAGCGTCCATCATTAGTCTACCATTTTAAATCATATATTAAATGATCAAAAGTGTAAATGCATATAATTAAGCACTGTTACCTTTACCAATTCATATTATACACGGGAATAAATAGCTCTAAATAGCTCTGGGACTTATTGACGTGAGAGGAAGCGAATAATATCGCCAGTTTTCCATCATTTAAAGCTGGAGCACCTGATTTTCAAACAGGAAGTATTTCAATCTAACTCGTCCCTCTCTCACAAACCTTTTGTTTTCACGTGTATTCATTTTAGAACAGCTTTTTTTCAGACAGCGAAGAAGTGCAGCTAATCAGAGCACTGCTTTCACTTCATGTTTCCTGGTTGACAAGAAATGAAATACTTTATCATTAGACCCTGGCAGTGGTATCACTTTGTCACAAAGTTCTGCCTTTATGTTATACTCTGTGGTGAGGACACAAAATGCGCACACAGAAAATCAGGTTTCCCAGCTTTAATGATTTGGTCATGCCCACACAATTGGAGCTGGTTCTGAAATGGTAAAATCATCAGTTCAATTCAAATCAATTTATTTTTGTGACGCCCAAAATCAAATCAATCAAACTGGATCAACTTTATATTAACAACACTTATACTTCTGGGCTCTGTTTTTATCTGTTTATATCTACTACATTTTTATTCTGGGATTCTCTTACAGACATCTTAAGACATTTCATTGTTACATTAGCATTAGTGTTCACCAATTTATTTGTGCATTTATCTGTGCGTATTGGATTTGGACAACTAAAGGCGTGGACAACAAATTGTTTGTAAATTCCAAATGAATTTGCTCCCCGGCTTAAGTGCCTGAAGCAGTAAGTCTGTGTCCTGACAGTGAGTCTTAAGAGTGTGAGTGTGGAGGCGAATGGAGTGTGGATTTTAATTCTAGTCTTAATACATTCAAATCAATGTCAATTGTACATTCAGCTTAACTAATGAATAAATGTAGATGTAAATTATTTCTTTGAGTCTCCTGTTCATCTCTGTTCTCTTACCTGCGTGATCTTAAAAGTGGGGTTCATTGTACTGGCGTTCCCTGGCCCTGACCAAAGCATATTGTTGTTTAAGTTGGTGACCTTGGTGAATATCTATTATCTTAATTCCAGTGAAAAATGCATGTTCACAGCAGTTAACGCTTTGTTTGAAATGACTCAAAATCAAAATAACTTTACTTCCACACTTCTCTGAGCACTGCGGGCTGTTTGCTCAAGTGTCTGTATCAGTATTGATCCTGGTAGATTTGGCACAAGCGTGTGTCACAGAACTCAAACAGCCAAAGATCAATAGAGCAGCTTTACTTTTACTTTGGAATGATCAGATGCGACGGCCAGCTGGAGTCTTTCCTCAAGGTTAAATTATCCTTCGCGCGTAGCTGTTGCGTCTATTTCACTAAGGAACAATTTAACATACAAAAGCAATCAGAAGTTTTGTAAAGGTAAAGGCCGTGTGAAGAGGCCTATGAGTGCAGGTCTAGCCAAACTATACAATAATACGCCTTGATTGCATCCATCTCCTCTGTTCAAAGTGAATGGAAGCCTGTGGTGATCCATCTACACTTAGAAGGTAATGATTTTCTTTCACGCGGTTAGACGCTAATCTGAATAAAGTTAGGGTCTTCATCAAGTCTAGTGTTGGTCCTTGTTATGAACCAAGGACACGCATTAGCTATCGTTTGTATAAATCGCCTTTAAATCGCTCATGTATCTACCTTTCATTTCATTTTTTTGGTACAACTTTATAATAACTACTCCTTAATTAGCCTTAACAAAGCAAGAACAAAGACTGAGTTCTCAATGAAAATATAGTTTAGGCTTAGAAACTACTTAATTAAGGTTAGGGTTAGGGTTAGGAGTTATGGTTAGAGTATCATTCACAGAGAATCACTCTTAGTAAGCTATTTGTTCACTATGAATTAAGGCAAAACCCAGTTTGCTCTCTAAATGTAAAGACTTTCACGTGGAAACAACAAACTTGTCCAATCTTCTGCTAAAGATGATTTATTACTTAATTAAATCCATTTAATCAAGAGATAAAAAGATAATAGATGGATAAAATGAGATTCATTCATTCATTCATTTTCTACCGCTTATTCCCGTTAGGGGTCGCGGGTGACTGGAGCCTATCCCAGTGACTTTGGGCCTTAGGCGGGGTACACCCTGGACAGTGGCCAACTCGTCGCAGGGCTAACACAGAGAGACAGACAAGGACAGACAACCATTCACTCTCACATTCATTCACTAGGGACAATTTAGAGTTCTCAATTAACCTACACAGTCGTGTCTTTGGACGGTGGGAGGAAGCCGGAGAACCCGGAGAGAACCCACGGTAACACGGGGAGGACATGCAGACTCCACCCAGAGAGTGTGATGTTAGGGTGGTCCGGAACTCTAACCCACAATGTTGGGGTGGTCTGGGATTCGAACCCACGATCTCCTTATTGAGAGGCAGAAGCTCTAGCCCCAGATAAAATGAGATTTAAAAATAAATTAATTAATTTAAAAAATAATAATAATTAAAAAAAAAAAAAAAGATAAAATGAGATTAAAAAAAAAAAAAATCTCCCAAAAAGACATAAAGAATCTAGCACTTAACAAGAATTCTAAGCCTTATTTCAAATTTTAAAAAGTTTCAAATAACAAATGAGGCAAATTTTAAATTTTTAGGTACATTTCTGTCGGATCTAGTTTAATCAAAAACTAAATAAAATCAATTTTTTAAAATCCAAACTCCCCTCTGTACATTTTTAATTGCTAATATGTGTACAAATTAAACAGCTTCTGTCCATTCATTTTAAAATGCCTTATTTCTACATGAAATTAGTCACCACACTTGCCGCCAGTGCCCAATCCCGTCAGATCTTGGAAGCTAAGCAGGTGTGGACTGGACAGTCCTTGGATGGAGACGCTGGAACACCAGGAGCCACAGGGGGGGGGGCTGGAGGAGGAAATGTCTTTGTGTCCTTTAGCTTCACTTCCCCCACATTGCCTAGTATGAGAGTGGTGTGTGTGTGAATGGTTGGTGGTGGTGGGAGGGGCCAATGGCGCACACTAGGAGCCTCGCTTCCATCAGTCTGCCCCAGGGCCGCTGTGGCTACTTAAGTGGCTCACCATCACTGAGGGTGGAGTGAGTGAATAATGACAACAGTGTAGCGCATTGAGAGGCTTCGACAAGTCTGTACATTACAAGGCATTATTATTATCATTAATAAAACATTACATGATGAAAAACTTTGATTTTTCTTACATTTATGACTACAGGAGGAATTTCAAACTGGGCTAGATTTAAGTCTTTGTTCATGCTTAATTAATGTAGGAATAAATGTAGTTATTGTCAAGTGTTATCCATTTTTATATATATCTACTTTAAAATAATGCCTTTTTAAGAAACGTGACTAGCGTGCATTCAAGTTACCTGTGATACTTTAATACAAATACAACTTTTAATAGCTTTGGCTGAGAGGAAAAGTCATCAGGTGGTACCCGACCTTCATGACGTGTTTCGAGCTTTAACCACACTCCCTGGTTGACGTGTCGGCAGTGATGACCCGTCATTCCCCTCCAGGTTCCCAGTTAAGGTCCTCCCTCTTGTGCCAGAACCAACAGGAGGCTCTCCCCATGGCCTCCCCAACCTCCGAGCCCGACTGATGCAAGCACGCAGCTGTAATGGGCGGGACTTGAAAGCAGAGCGAGTCTACCGGCGATTTATTGTCAGTGCAGGAGACCTTTGGATTACTATCTCCTGATGTGCTGGATGACTCCTCACCTGGCTGGGTGACCTCTCGCTGCACCAGATGAGCGTCTCGGGTGTTTCTGGCTCTACAGTCTCTTTCTCCTTTACTGCGATTCGCTTCAAGGTTTCTGCTTTTTCCCATTGGGTTTTTTTTGTAGCTTTTTGTGTTCTAAAGACAGGAAAGGCTTTGGAACAGTTATCTGTTCTCCTAATTCCTGTGAACGTTGGTAAATCTGCTCCTCTGTTACTGACCAATCTGAGTAAGATTGAAGTGATTGAGTGTTTTCTTAGACTCAGAGCAAGAGGACCTCGTAAGCAGGTTTGTTCAATTTTATTCAACATGATTGTAAACAAAAACAAAAAATACAACAACAAAAAACATTATGTGTCATTTAGAGTAGAACTAAGTAACATTTTGACCTTATTAATCGTCTTTGTTAGTTTGAAGCCCCTGTGTGGAAAACCAGCTGACCAATTCCTGACGCCGACCCAAAGACAACTCTCCTTAGAAACACTGGCTCTCTTTTTTAAATTTGGCAACATTAAATGTTTTTCTATGTGATTGTACTTCCTTATTTCAATAAACTGAAGGGAAAAGATTGAAAAAAAGGGGGAAAAAAGCTTTTGCCGTCTTTTTACTGTCAGTGTATCTGTGCAAGAGACCTGCAGGAGGAGCTCTGTCCCTGAAGTTACTTAGTTCTGTTTTAAGTGTCGTACATTTAGTGTTTGAACTTGGTTTTGATTGGTACTCAAGTATTTTCTTAGTTGATAGTGGAAGCTGGTGCATATTATATGTGGTCACATCAACAGAAACCTTTTGTTTTAAGTATTTATATTTGTTTATACAAGAGCAACCTTTCATGTTGAAACATTTTTGACTGCATCAGAGTTAATTTAATAAAAGGGTCTGCATCAAACTTTGTATGAAAGTAAGGCAAGGGCAAGGCAAGTTTATCTATAGAACACAGTTCATACACAGGGCAATTCACAGTGCTTTACACAACAGAATAAAATCACATCAAAATCACAAAACAGATTAAGACATACAAATTATTTTTAAAAGAACAGTGCAGATAAATCAAGCTGTGTGTCTTGAAATGGTCCTTTAACCTTGTCTATATTTTTCAGATTTCTTTCTACTTTTTCACATTTTGCCTTCCTTTCTGCAGCTGCTTTTTCCCACATTTCATCCAAATACCTTTTTATGTTAGTTATTTGTTTTGTTTGCAGTGTCTTTTTGGACAGAATAATTTTTTCAGCATCATTTCTTCTGTCTCTCAGTGCCATCAGACGCTGTCACTCATCCTTCCATCAGTTTTATTCATAAAATGAACATTTCTTCACAAAAATCCTTTGCAGGACGATTTTTACTCGACTGGGATCCCATTTTGATTTTCAGATATTACTAAATACATTTTTTAATAAAATGAATCGTGATTTAAAATGTCAGTAGACTATTTTCAGAGATTTATGAAATCCTTTGTTTTCTATCCAGAAAAACGTTGTTACCGCCCCAAACAGCCAATCAGAACATTGCTTTCAGTTTTTATTTCTGGATTGACGTCACAAAGTCTTGATTTTACATCATACTCTTTGGGGGAAAACACAAAATATAGTAATTTATAAAAAAAAAAAAAAGGTTGGGTACTGCAGCTTTAAGTTATAGCAACGCCAATTGTTTGATTTGATTTTCTCATAAACTGACGCAAACTGAAGGCCGCTTTTCACACTTTGATTTAAATTTCGAAAGCTCAAAATATCCGTGGCATATTTGCATTTATTTTCATCACCTTTTAAGAACAAGGAGAGTGATGTTTTTCGGCTAAAAGACTTTTCAGCTGATCGTGTGTTGCTTGCATTTTCCATCATAGTATCATCGTCCCCTGCAATACAGCATCCTCCTTTTCATCCTTCTTCCGTGGGCATAGCCTCTTCTTTTGAATATTCTCTGTTATAAATGGCCATTAAAACATGAAAGTCCGATCCATCCTCTCATGTGCGGAGCGGCCTTGGTGTCATATAATTACTTGGATCTGACAGTGCTTCCTTTATGTTTTAATCAACCTTGACCATAGACGTTCTTCCGGGAGCTGTTGCGGGTGTGAACAATAAGCCAGAAAGCGGCGCTCGGCCTGGGTTCAGCTGATAAGGGATCCACTGAAGGCATCCAGAAAGCTCCACAATTATCACAAACTGCAACAGGAATGGAGTTTTTCCCGAGAGTTCGAACATTAGATCAAGATCGTCTGACTTAACTTTGTAAATCCTCAAAATATATGTTAAAACAGGGAACATCTACTTTCTTTTGTATCCTCTTCTCTCAAACTAACAAACTTCATGTCCTTTTTTCACTGAATCCATACATTTCCTCTTATGTCTTGCTCTAAATCTCCTGTTTTCTTGTAATTTTGTTTTAATCTGGTGGTACTCTGTAGTTTTTGAAGAACGACCACTTCATCCGGCTCGTTCTAATTGCAATCTAATTACCGAGATTATGATTATTATGATTGAATTTGTCCACTTGAAGTCTAATTAATCTGAATTTGGAATGCTTTAATATATACAAAACAAGCTCGTAGATCTTAAACAGAAACACAAGAAGGGATTTAAACCACAGATTGTCAAGGTTAGTGACGATAGCAGACTAACACCAGATGGATGTATGAAGCACTCTTGATTTGAGGTGGATCAATATGGGATGGCTCTCGCTCAAAGTGAAAAGGCAGAGCGTTCAGACACATACGCAGAATGAGTGAACAAGTCGGGAAATCAGACATTTGTAGAATCCAGTTGAGAGAAAAGCTCGGAAATTTTTCATGTCCTGCACCTTTTTCAAAAACTTAGTCTGTATTTCTGCTAAAATAGACTTAAAGCGGGGGTATTGCAAACTCATGGGGTATTCATTGTTAACACATCGCATATATAGATCACCATGTTACCTTTTGTTGGTTTGAAAATGGTATATTTGCCGTTAAGGACACATAGTATGGAGTAGCATTTAGTTGCATTCACGCTGTTTTGAGGAATGTTTATTTGTAAATCCTCTTTGCTCCCACTGTGAAAACACTTCCGTCTGAATTTCTTTCTTTCTGGGACGTATTTTCAGACTTCATACGTCACTTATCCGAGAATCTTCTGCTGTTTTAGTCCTGAAATCATCGCCAGACTTATTCTGAGCATTTCTGCCTCTAAACGCAGTAACGGCTGCTGCTCACCCACAGGGTAATGTTGGTTGACGGCAAACTTAACCAGATTGTGTAAGTGCTAGGCGCCATCTAGTGGCTAGATGTACTCAGTAAGTGTCTTTTGACAACGGCTGATAAAGCCTGTCATTTATTTTTTGTTTCAAAACATGAGATGGCAAATTTAAGGTACAAGAGCATGTTTAAAAGTTAATAACAATATGAAAAATGCTGAATATTTTTCCTTTAAAACATTTAGTCAGTTTTGTTTTTCACACTTTCACACTTCCACAATCCTGTTCCCCACTATAAGCCCCATGTTGCAGATTTGAGATTTTCCTGTGTTGCCTTTTCTTTTTCTGATCTTGTTAGTCGTCCCTGTGTTTCCTTTTCACACTCTTTCTGGTGTTCCTTTTTCCTTGTGTTGAATGTTCTTCCAGTGTCCCCGATGTATGTTATGTTGCATGTCGACGTTGCACTTCTTCTCCGGTTGAATACGGTCCATCAGGTGTACTAGTAGTTGTCTTAGTTTGGTGTGAGGTTTCACTATTGCATTTATGTTGTGTTTTCTCGGTACTCTTTGTATTTGTTCTGACCCCTCGTATGTTTGGTATTACTCTGTATTCAGTCACTTTCTATTTGTGTTGTTTTCTTGTTTGTTTCTGTGCTTTTTGTTTGTTTTCTTGTTGTTTGCCTTTCTGAATGGCCCGTGTGGGGTATTGACATTGTCTGAGTGCATGTGTGTCTTATACATCGTCCTCTTCTCTCACAAGAAGACAAGACAAGATCAGGGAGGAAAAACACATCACACATGCACTCAAACAATGTCAATACCAATGTCACTACCAGTGTCCATCACCGTCTTGTCTCCATGGCGATGCTATTGCTTCTCCTGGAATATTACATCGTTTGGCAACCTTTTCTATCTCTATTGTGAAAAGCAGGTGACAGGTCTAGGCCATGCTTTTCAAGATACCTTTGAGCACCTTGAAAAACATGGAAAACTTTTTTTGTCATACTGTAGATTAGAATGTTTCAAACTCGCCATGGACACAAGCAAGTAGCAGCCCCAACAAGAAAAGTTACATAGTGCACTTTTAAACAAGCACAGCTCAATACCATGTGAAGTTGTACTGACTCTGCACTTGTGTCTGATAATGGATTTCTCGGGTTCTCATTGACTCTTTCCGATCTCTTTCTCCGGTGTCATGGTTTGGGTGTCTCCGAGTCCAGAACAAGTCCTCCTTTAATCAAGCTGTGCAACGGACCGGTGAACCGCGGCCTCCTCTATGCACACAATTACAGCGGATATTCTGCAGCCAGAACAGAATTCTTAGACTGCTCACGTCAGTTCAACTCTCATAGGCGTAACTGTGGAATACATCGAACTACTACATTTATTTTAATAATTGCATGTATACTGAAGAATTTCTTTTTGGCTATTTCTTATTATTTATCTTCAGCCAAATCCAGCGTGTTCGTTTACTGTAAGAGTGGAGCGTTTAGCAGTCAACAATTACTACACTATATAACTAATAACACATACCAGTATAATGATGGCCAGGATTCGACGAGTTACAATCAAAAGATTTATTTCCCTAATACAAAATCATCTATACAGAGCTCCGGACGTTCTGAGCCCTAACATTGGTTATTCTCGCCTCTATCTCCCCAGAACGTAACCACTGGCTCAGTCCATCCGTATTTAACACATCGCACATGAATAATACATGAATATGCAAGAAGAGGCGATGTCATCCTTCCTGAAGTCTTCTGATGGGGGGTTTAACGTAAAGTTCTCCTTATATGGTGTGTGTGCAGGGAGAGGCCGTTTTGTTTATCTTACACATTCCTGAGATTGGGCTTTGCATCTGCTCTGCCAGAAAATGGAAACTTCACAACTAGTTTGGATGTTACCTGAAACTCAATAACTGACATGTTGTACAACAAACAAAACTTCTGCAATTCACCTTACATAAGTAAAACTATAAAACCATTATTTTATAATTATAAAATATATAAAAGTCTTCAAATATAAAAGTATAAAAATATAAAACCCTTCAATACATTTAAACATTTAGGATGATATAACACCGGGAGTTTATTATGTTTTATAGGCTGGCACACATCATCTGCCTGAAGGCTTTATTTAACAGGACAGTTGCAATGTTAAATGGGGAAGGAGAAGGGAGAGACGTTCAGCAAATGGATGACACATATTCTGCTACAGTGACTTTTTTGAGCTTTTAACCATGCTTTAACAATGTTCTGTCATCTAACTATACCTGAAGTAACATTCAGTTGCGTTCACGCTTAAGTCCTTAAATTATTGGCAAGCTCATTATGAGCATTTCTGCCTCTATACACGATAACTGCAACTGCTAACCGCATCATAGCGTCACTTAAGTGTTAACATGACTAAATTGTGTACAGCGTTTGTTGCCATCTGCTGGCTGAATTCACTCAGTAAGATGGCAAAACATGAGATGGCAAATTTAAGATACTCAAGAGCAGGTTTAAAGGCTAATAACAATATGAAAAATTGCATAATATTTTTCTTCTAAACAAGAGAGATAAACAGTGCAGACCACAGACATGAGGATAGTCATATGAGAGCGGACAGACAGCAGAACCAGATGTGGGGAGCTAACAAAGCTAGCGCACATTAGCCATGGATGTATTAAATTAACTGGATAAGGTACGCCCTCTCTGTCCGTGTGCCAGATTGATTAGTGGTCCTGTGAGGTACTGCAGCCTCTTGGGCCCAGCCTTTTTCTATCATTGCACATTATAATTGCAGACAGTACTTAATTAGTATTGGTATTTAAATAAAATAGAAGGAAATGTTCTTTTCTACTGTTTCTAAAATCACAGAAATTACTGTTTGTGTGTGACGTCACAGTAAACCTGTGTGAGCCACGTGAACGAGCGGACGATATAAACAGAAGCGTGTGGACAAGGCTAGACTAGCGATACCTGTAAGTTGTATTTTATTTAATTTCAAACGGTTTCACATGTGCTCTAACATGAAGAATACAATTACAACCACACAAGCTAACACAAAAACATGTAAACTGCGTGGTCACTCACATCACTCAAAGCATCATGGGGGTTGTCATCACGTGGTGCTCTAAAGCAAAGATGGCAGCCTCCATAAAGCAAAGATGGCAGCCTCCGTATCAGGAAGTAACGCGGAAGACCTTTTTTGGGGTCATGCGCAAATGAGCACATGCCACAGGGTGCCATTTTGGGTTCATCTTCCAGTTTTAATTATAGTTCTATGACATTAACAACTGTTATTTCTTGACTAGCCACATGCTTTGGGATTCTAAGTCAGGAGTGTCCAAACTATTGATTGGGGGCCAGATTTTGGTTGGTCCTCAAGCCTCATGCCAAATTGGTCCAAATAATCAAAAGCAGTCATTTTTACTGTACAATTGGATTAAAAAATATTATTTAAATATAGCCGCAAGCGGCAATGATCGGCCCTCGCCCGCGCCACGCCGCCGCTCCGCAACGCCAGAGGGGGGCGCTTACGCGCCCCAATTTCCCTCCTCATAAAATACCTACTGCCAAATCCGTGGCGCTTCTGCGCCTCCTACTGCTCATATTTCACTGAAAATGTCTAAAATTTGGTCAAAGTTTGCGGCTTCGCCGCACAAAGACTGTAATACTTGTGCTAAAATCCTGGATAACTTTAGATGGCCCACTCCTCAAGATAATTTTCACCAAATTTCAGGATGGTCGGGCTTACGCCCGAGGAGGAGTACATTAAAGTACAAAGTTTCATTTGAGTGATTTTGCATTTTCCCCATAGGAATAACATGGGTTTTTTCTGTCTATTCAAAAATGTTGCAGAAATTTGGGGCTTCGCTACACGGAGACCATAATACTTATCCCAACAATTTGGATAACTTTTAGTGCCCCACTCCTCAGGAAGATGTTCACCAAATTTCAGGTTGGTCGGGCTTACGCCTGAGGAGGAGTTCGTTAAAATGCGTGGTCAAAAAATATGCAAAATTGAGACATTTTTCAATTTTCCCATAGGAATAACATGGGATGTTTTGGTCATTGGTACGGCTTCGCCGTACAAAATATGACATGGGTCTGATTGGCTTTTTTGATCGGTAGGCCAAAATGGAATTTTGTGCAAAATTTCAAAAAATTCTAAAAAACTAAATTTTTTGCTCCCCATACAAAAGTTTGCTTTGATCTGTAGGGGGCGCTAACGCGCCAAATTTAATTCTTTCACCTCTAGTAGGTTTCAGGCAGGGAGTTTAACAACTGATTCAAATTTGATGCAATTCGGACTTTATATGTGGAAATGGGAGCAAAATAAAAAATTTGAAAATGTCAGGAATTCTGGGCAAATTTTGCGGCTTCGCCGCACAGAGACCATAAAACGTAGGTTGCTGATTTGGATAACCTTTAATGCCACACTCCTCAACTTCATTTTCACCAAATTTCAGCTCGTTCGGGCAAACGTCCTAGGAGGAGTTCGTAAAAGTACGAAGTTTAAAAAAAACGCTGAATCAGGTTTAGCGAATTTTGATCCAATATGGCCGACAATTGGTTGGGCGGACGGCGTTGCCGTAATAATATTTTTTGCTTCTCTTGTCACTATCTACCTCTCTGCCAAATTTTATGATTCTACGATTTTAAAAAAATTGGGCACTTTCCTATCCCGTAATGCATTTTTTGTACACTTGGGGGCGCTGACGCGCCATATTTTTGAATTTCTGAAATCGGAAATAGCCAGAATGTACAGAGGCACGATTTTAAGAGGTGTGCAAATTTTCCTGAGACTTCGTCAATGTTCACTGGGTGAAAAATAGGGGGGTTGGTCACAAGAAGAAGAAGAAGAAGAAGAAAGAAGAATAATATTCCGATGCGAAAACAATGTTTCCCCTTTTTTTTACTTCAAAAAGTATACATTTTCGGAAAGTGCACGCGCTTTCCTACGTTTTGGTATGGGTCCCTGGTCACTGGCGGACACTTTCAAGATTTTTTAGTGGGCTCCGCCCACTTTCTGTTATTGGCCCTATTTACAATAGTAATGTTCAGTTTTTATATTACATTGTTATATGCACGGAACGTGCATGAGTTGGGGAACGCATTACTGGGCAACTCAGCGCACAGGAGCGCTTTACGTGGGGATGACGGCCGCCCACGTAAAGCGCTCGTTTAGTGCGCACTTTGTGCGCACTTTCGCACGGGCTTCACCCGTTTACAGCGATAATGTTCAATTTCCCCACTACTAATTGGTATGCACGGAACGTGCATGAGTCGGGGAATGCGTTAGTGAGTGTTTGGAAGCGGGCGAAGCGCAAGGCCGATTTACGTCGCGCCGATGCAAGAGCCGTGCCATGCACGGCACTGCGAAACTAATAGGCCTCTCGCCAGCTTGTGGCGCTCGGGCCTAACTAGGCTCATCAAAACTTTTGAAGGAATCATAGCACCCAACCCAGATATAAGAGAAGAGAAAGACAAAGAGAGAAATGAAGAGGGATAAAGATGATAATGAAAATAGACAATGAATGGAGAAAGAGGAAGGAAAAAAGATGCTAAGAAGACCAATCATAAAATTATCACATCATGTTGAAAACGCAGACAGCACTGTTTGTTGGTTTGTGATAAGAAGAGAAGAAAATCAGAGCGGACAATTTACTATTATGTTCTGGGCTTAATACTAAATTACAGCAATCAAAAGGGGTAATTTTTTTCATTGTAGCACAGATATTTGTATAAATTGCATTTTTATTCGAATCAAAATTGAAATGTTAGCATTGTCAGAGCACAGAGCAAGCTAAAAATAACACTTGTTTACAGCAGGGGGTGTTCGATTTGCACGACAAACTGGAATCAATAAGAAACTGCTCGCGCACCATTCCGTGACATGTAAGTGGTGTAAGCATTTAGCTCTTCAATAAGCTGAAATAGCATAAGATACACTGCAAGCCAATGTCGGTCGTTTTTTTTATCAGCAAAGCATTGTATGGCCTTCTTTGTAAGTTGCGCCGAGCAGCTTGTACCCAAAGCCCTTGACGGAACAGACGCTGGAGTTTATTGACCACAATGGGATAAAGGCGTCTTAAATATAAGCCCATGTGCAATCGCGCTGATCCCATTTCCGCTGGAGCCTTCTTATAGCCTGAAGGTGCTGCTCTAGTGTGATGTAATACAAGAATATGAAATATATCCTTTCAAATGCACTACAGTAGGTCAGGCTGCTGCCCCGATCGGAAAAACAAAGATGAAACAGAATTTTGAGAAGGGTTTGTATGGAAACGGGAAGCAGGAGAGCTCAGGTGGGATGCAGGAGGAGGAGCAGTGGGGAGGAACCCGGAGGAAGTGATGGAGAGAACCCCCCTCTCACGTGTCAAATACGCTACAGTGGAAACAAGCTCCCAGTGCACTGAATCTGACATTAAAGGGCATAAGAGTGGTTCGCATGTTTTTCTAATTCTGATTTTCTTTGGTGGGATAGTGTCTGTGGTAAATATTTAGCATGGTTTTACATCAGTCAAATCCAGTGGCTAGGTCCAGCGGTCGTACACATGCGAGCTTTACTTCCTGTTCCGTTCATTCTTTATGGGGAATTAGTGACTAGAATCTCGGTAAAATTAACTGAAAACGAAGCAGAGTCTGAGAAACAGCAGGATAATCACTGGCAGTATGTTAAGACCTGTACGTACGGTAGAAGTACTTCACCGGGGGGAAACCTGTGTTTTATTAAATGTCGTGTTTTTGTCTTTAAGCCAATACTAAACCAATTTAATTTAATTTATAATGTTATAATGACACCACAAACTGAATTAACCTTTTCACAAAAACACTAGAGATGGCATTCTGTGTACATTTTATCAAGTTTGTCCGCTTTATATTTAAGTTAATTTGTGTAAGTCTTTGGCTTTGAGACAAAAACAGTCCACTCCGGTTGCAGTCCAGGACGAGCATGGGTCACTTGCAGATAGCCTGTCACATCAGCTCCAATTTACTGCGGCCCGTTTTGAAGAAAGCCAAGCAGATTCACACCGTGGTGAAGTTGTTTGGATATTGGATATTCGACACATTCGACACATTCGCTCTCACGGGCAGCACTACATGAGAGTGCCGAACGCGATGCACTGGACGCGGCTTGTGTTCGCTAGACTTGTCGGCAAATGTTCCGGGTGGTATTTAGGGACCGACAATAAGTTACCGCGTATGGACAAAACCATAAAAAATTAATTGAAAAATAATTAAGCATAATTCTACATGATGAGGAGGATGGGGTACAGCAATTACTTTTTCTTGAACATGCATTTTCAGTTTTTTAAAAAACATTTTAGTTAAAAATTAAAGTTTTTTTTCCAATAACTTTTAGGTTTTGTGACCCATTCACTCCAAAATGATGCAGAATAATTCTACATGAGGAGGAGGATGGAGTACGGCAATTGCTTTTTCTTGAATATGCATTTTCAGTTTTTTAAAAAACATTTTCATTACAAAAATAAGATTTTTCTTCAATAGCTTTTAGGTTTTGTGACCCATTCACTCCAAAATGATGCAGAATAATTCTAGATGATGAGGAGGATGAGGTACGGCAATTTATTTTTCCTGAAAATGCATTTTCAGTTTTTTTAAAAACATTTTCATTACAAAAATAAGGTTTTTCTTCAATAGCTTTTAGGTTTTGTGACCCATTCACTCCAAAATGATGCAGAATAATTCTAGATGATGAGGAGGATGAGGTACGGCAATTGATTTTTCCTGAAAATGCATTTTCAGTTTTTTTAAAAACATTTTCATTACAAAATAAGGTTTTTCTTCTATAGCTTTTAGGTTTTGTGACCCATTCACTCCAAAATGATGCAGAATAATTCTAGATGATGAGGAGGATGAGGTACGGCAATTTATTTTTCCTGAAAATGCATTTTCAGTTTTTTAAAAAAACATTTTCATTACAAAAATAAGGTTTTTCTTCAATAGCTTTTAGGTTTTGTGACCCATTCACTCCAAAATGATGCAGAATAATTCTAGATGATGAGGAGGATGAGGTACGGCAATTGATTTTTCCTGAAAATGCATTTTCAGTTTTTTTAAAAACATTTTCATTACAAAAATAAGGTTTTTCTTCAATAGCTTTTAGGTTTTGTGACCCATTGACTCCAAAATGGTGCAGAATAATTCTAGATGATGAGGAGGATGGGGTACGGCAATTGCTTTTTCTTGAATATGCATTTTCAGTTTTTTGAAAAAAACAAACATTTTCATTACAAAAATAAGGTTTTTCTTCAATAGCTTTTAGGTTTTGTGACCCATTGACTCCAAAATGATGCAGAATAATTCTAGATGATGAGGAGGATGAGGTACGACAATTGATTTTTCCTGAAAATGCATTTTCAGTTTTTAAAAAAACATTTTCATTACAAAAATAAGGTTTTTCTTCAATAGTTTTTAGATTTTGTGACCCATTGACTCCAAAATGGTGCAGATTAATTCTACATGATGAGGAGGATGGGGTACGGCAATTGCTTTTTCTTCAATATGCATTTTCAGTTTTTTAAAAAAACATTTTCGTTAAAAATTTGAGGTTTTTCTTCAATAGCGTTTTTCTTTTGTGACCCATTCACTCCAAAATGATTCAGATTAATTCTACATGACGAGGAGGATGGGGTACGGCAATTGCTTTTTCTTGAATATGCATTTTCAGTTTTTTTAAAAACATTTTATTTAAAAAAAAAAGTTTTTATTCAATTGCTTTTAGGTTTTGTGACCCATTCACTCCAAAATGATGCAGAATAATTCTACATGATGAGGAGGATGGGGTACAGCAATTGATTTTTCTTGAATATGCATTTTCAGTTTTTTAAAAAACATTTTAGTTTAAAATTTAAGGTTTTCTTCAATAGCTTTTAGGTTTTGTGACCCAGTCACTCCAAAATGATGCAGAATAATTCTACATTATGAGGAGGATGGGGTACAGCAATTACTTTTTCTTGAACATGCATTTTCAGTTTTTTAAAAAACATTTTAGTTAAAAATTAAAGTTTTTTTTCAATAACTTTTAGGTTTTGCGACCCATTCACTCCAAAATAATGCAGAATAATTCTGCATGAGGAGGAGGATGTCTTTACGGCAATTACTTTTTCTTGAATATGCATTTTCAGTTTTTTAAAAAACATTTTCATTACAAAAATAAGGTTTTCTTCAATAGCTTTTAGGTTTTGTGACCCATTGACTCCAAAATGATGCAGAATAATTCTACATGATGAGGAGGATGGGAGTCACGGCAATTGATTTTTCCTGAAAATGCATTTTCAGTTTTTTAAAAAACATTTTCATTACAAAAATAAGGTTTTTCTTCAATAGCTTTTAGGCTTTGTGACCCATTGACTCCAAAATGATGCAGAATAATTCTACATGATGAGGAGGATAGGGTACGGCAATTGATTTTCCTGAAGAAAACCTTATTTTTGTAATGAAAATGTTTTTAAAAAAACTGAAAATGCATATTCAAGAAAAATCAATTGCTGTACCCCATCCTCCTCATCATGTAGAATTATTCTGCATCATTTTGGAGTGAATGGGTCACAAAACCTAAAAGCTATTGAAGAAAACCTTATGTTTGTAATGAAAATGTTTTTAAAAAAACTGAAAATGCATATTCAAGAAAAATCAATTGCCGTACCTCATCCTCCTCATCATCTAGAATTATTCTGCATCATTTTGGAGTGAATGGGTCACAAAACCTAAAAGCTATTGAAGAAAATCCTTAGTTTTGTAATGAAAATGTTTGTTTTTTTTTTCAAAAAACTGAAAATGCATATTCAAGAAAAAGCAATGGCCGTACCCCATCCTCCTCATCATGTAGAATTATTCTGCATCATTTTGGAGTGAATGGGTCACAAAACCTAAAAGTTATTGAAAAAAAATTGAAATTTTTAATGAAAATGTTTTTTAAAAAACTGAAAATGCATATTCAAGAAAAAGCAATTGCCTTACCCCATCCTCCTCATCATGTAGAATTAATCTGCATCATTTTGGAGTGAATGGGTCACAAAACAAAAACGCTATTGAAGAAAAACCTTATTTTTGTAATGAAAATGTTTTTTTAAAAAACTGAAAATGCATTTTTAGGAAAAAGCAATTGCCGCACCCCATCCTCCTCATCATCTAGAATTATTCTGCATCATTTTGGAGTGACTGGGTCACAAAACCTAAAAGCTATTGAAGAAAACCTTAAATTTTAAACAAAAATGTTTTTTTTTTAAAACTGAAAATGCATATTCAAGAAAAATCAATTGCTGTACCCCATCCTCCTCATCATGTAGAATTATTCTGCATCATTTTGGAGTGAATGGGTCACAAAACAAAAACGCTATTGAAGAAAAACCTTATTTTTGTAACAAAAATGTTTTTTAAAAAATTGAAAATGCATTTTCAGGAAAAAGCAATTGCCGTACCCCATCCTCCTCATCATGTAGAATTCTTCTGTATCATTTTGGAGTGAATGGGTCACAAAACCTAAAAGCTATTGAAGAAAAACCTTATTTTTGTAATGAAAATGTTTTTTAAAAAACTGAAAATGCATATTCAAGAAAAAGAAATTGCCGTACCCCATCCTCCTCCTCATGTAGAATTATTCTGCATCATTTTGGAGTCAATGGGTCGCAAAACCTAAAAGTTATTGAAAAAAAACTTTAATTTTTAACTAAAATGTTTTTTTTTTTTAAACTGAAAATGCATTTTCAAGAAAAAGCAATGGCCGTACCCCATCCTCCTCATCATGTAGAATTATTCTGCATCATTTTGGAGTGAATGGGTCACAAAACCTAAAAGTTATTGAAAAAAATTGAAATTTTTAATGAAAATGTTTTTTAAAAAATGAAAATGCATATTCAAGAAAAAGCAATTGCCTTACCCCATCCTCCTCATCATGTAGAATTAATCTGCATCATTTTGGAGTGAATGGGTCACAAAACAAAAACGCTATTGAAGAAAAACCTTATTTTTGTAATGAAAATGTTTTTTTAAAAAACTGAAAATGCATTTTTAGGAAAAAGCAATTGCCGCACCCCATCCTCCTCATCATCTAGAATTATTCTGCATCATTTTGGAGTGACTGGGTCACAAAACCTAAAAGCTATTGAAGAAAACCTTAAATTTTAAACAAAAATGTTTTTTTTTTTAAACTGAAAATGCATATTCAAGAAAAATCAATTGCTGTACCCCATCCTCCTCATCATGTAGAATTATTCTGCATCATTTTGGAGTGAATGGGTCACAAAACAAAAACGCTATTGAAGAAAAACCTTATTTTTGTAATGAAAATGTTTTTTAAAAAACTGAAAATGCATTTTTAGGAAAAAGCAATTGCCGTACCCCATCCTCCTCATCATGTAGAATTATTCTGCATCATTTTGGAGTGAATGGGTCACAAAACCTAAAAGCTATTGAAGAAAAACCCTATTTTTGTAATGAAAATGTTTTTTAAAAAACTGAAAATGCATATTCAAGAAAAATCAATTGCTGTACCCCATCCTCCTCATCATGTAGAATTATTCTGCATCATTTTGGAGTCAATGGGTCACAAAACCTAAAAGCTATTGAAGAAAACCTTATTTTTGTAATGAAAATGTTTTTAAAAAAACTGAAAATACATATTCAAGAAAAAGCAATTGCCGTACCCCATCCTCCTCATCATGTAGAATTATTCTGCATCATTTTGGAGTCAATGGGTCACAAAACCTAAAAGCTATTGAAGAAAAACCTTATTTTTGTAATGAAAATGTTTTTGTTTTTTTTTGTTTTTTCAAAAAACTGAAAATGCATATTCAAGAAAAAGCAATTGGCGTACCCCATCCTCCTCATCATCTAGAATTATTCTGCATCATTTTGGAGTGAATGGGTCACAAAACCTAAAAGCTATTGAAGAAAAACCTTATTTTTGTAATGAAAATGTTTTTAAAAAAACTGAAAATGCATATTCAAGAAAAATCAATTGCCGTACCTCATCCTCCTCATCATCTAGAATTATTCTGCATCATTTTGGAGTGAATGGGTCACAAAACAAAAACGCTATTGAAGAAAAAACCTTATTTTTGTAACGAAAATGTTTTTTAAAAAACTGAAAATGCATTTTCAGAAAAAAGCAATTGCCGTACCCCATCCTCCTCATCATCTAGAATTATTCTGCATCATTTTGGAGTGAATGGGTCACAAAACCTAAAAGCTATTGAAGAAAACCTTATTTTTGTAATGAAAATGTTTTTTAAAAAACTGAAAATGCATTTTCAGGAAAAATCAATTGCCGTACCTCATCCTCCTCAACATCTAGAATTATTCTGCATCATTTTGGAGTGAATGGGTCACAAAACCTAAAAGCTATTGAAGAAAAACCTTATTTTTGTAATGAAAATGTTTTTTAAAAAACTGAAAATGCATATTCAAGAAAAAGCAATTGACGTACCCCATCCTCTTCCTCATGTAGAATTATTCTGCATCCTTTTGGAGTGAATGGGTCACAAAACAAAAACGCTATTGAAGGAAAAAACTCATTTTTGTAATGAAAATGTTTTTTCAAAAAACTGAAAATGCATATTCAAGAAAAAGCAATTGCTGTACCCCATCCTCCTCATCATGTAGAATTATGCGTAATTATTTTTCAATGAATTTTTTATGGTTTTGTCCATACACGGTAATTTATTGTCGGTCCCTAAATACCACCCGGAACATTTGCCGACAAGTCTAGCGAACACAAGCCGCGACCAATGCATCGCGTTCGGCACTCTCATGTAGTGCTGCCCGTGAGAGCGAATGTGTCGAATGTGTCGAATATCCAATATCCTAACAACTTCACCACGGTCAGATTCACGTGGTTTTGTGCGAGAACACTCGTCAAATGACATGAAAGCCGCACCAGACCGCTGCGGCGTCCGGCAAAAATAGGCTTCTTTCCACAGACCCGCACGGCTGCCGGACCTACGGCCGCAGCGCTCCGAGGTCGGTGTAACAGCAAGCATTGATTTTAAGCACTTTCTAAGTCTTGCGGAACCGGAGCCGGACCGGAGTCAGTGTACACCAGGGGTACTTTTATAGACACACAGATGTCTTCTGGTAACATATTTTCACTGTACGTAAAGGTTTTAACATGTTGCCAGTGATTATGCAGCTGTTACTTGCTCTTTGTTGTCCTATATTCTTGTAAGACTCGACTTAGTCCCATAGAGCAGTGTTTCCCAACCAGGGGGTACGGGGGACCCTAAGGGGTACGTGAGGCATTACCAGGGGATACTTAGAATAGTTTTAGGTTTTAAATGATGATGAAATGTACATTTATCTAAATAAAAAGTGTAATTAGTTGTAAATTTAGCATATTTTTTGAGCGTCTTGGATCACAAATATAATAAAACAATACATTGAATAGTAATAATTGACTATATTGACTAGTAAACCCATTTATTTGCCCGCAACTAAGGTAAGGGATACTCTTTAGGGGGTACTCGAGACAAAAAATGTTGGGAACCACTGCCATTGAGAATAAATGGAACGAGATTTGACGATCCATACTTCTTACAGGCAAAATCCACATCGTGCGTCTCCGCTCCCCTCCGCTGCGCCACGCACTGCGCAGAACTTACGCAGCCATCTGAATGAATGAAGCCCGTTCCACATCCCGCGTAAGCGCTGCGCAGGTCTGCGCCTCAGCTCCGCCCCACTCCGCCGCTCTCCGACAGAATTGCGGATGAAGTCTATTTTCTTCTGCGCCAGAGTCCGACCGGATCAAGCCATACAGTTTAGATCGCACCAAACAGGAAAGAGAACACAAACTACATCTGGGTTTCCAAAACAAAAACGTTTAACTCAGACCTAATGACGTGCATTAAACTTTTTGTTACCCAGAAGGCAAATGTTTACAATTAATACCACCCGAAACATGTAAATGGTTGTAAATGTCTTAAATACAGTTTTAGGCGGTCACTTTTATTAATGCTCTATTCATGCGCTGTGTTGACACGGTGAAAAAGTGATTGCAGTTGCACAAACGACAGACTTTCAGTTAATCTGCATTTGTTTTCTTTCCGATACTTTTGGAGCGCTTTCTGATCGCGAGTTCTCACGGGTCCCGCTCCTCGGGACTTCGCAGCCCTGCGCTGCGCGGACTGGCGGAGACAAATTGCATCCAGTAGGCGAGGGTCTGCGCTCTAAATCGGAGGCGGTCTGCGGCGCAGCGGAGCGGAGCGGAGACGCATGATGTGGAATTCAGGCGTTACGGTTACAGTAAATAGCAGGCACTAACATGAAAAGGGCCTATTGCAGTTTATAAACAGTTGTAATTGAGTGATGTCATCAATAAGCGACAGTCCATCGAAGATACAGAGACAAATTTCTGACATGTTTCAAAGTTTAAACAATCACTCAACAAAATGAAGTAATTAACATGTACAATTATTTATCAAACTCTAGGTAAAACTTAAACTTCAAAACAGAACAAAAGATTCATCAAACAAGTGTGAATGAAACAAAATACAATCCGGGTGTGTTTTTGATGAGAGCAGCCAGCCCGTGGCATAAACAACCTAAGCAAAGTATAGGGCCACCACAAAATGTACAATTTTATACATGTACAAATATGCTCCACCCTAAAACAGTATATCTTAAAATACAGCACAAAAACTAAAACATTAGATCTAATATGCTCCGGAATACAGAACATGTCCTGTGATTTATCAAATTTTCTTGGGGAGGACTCCCAAATTTCTAACCTATTTCTAACTGTAAAAGGAAAAATGTAAATGCTGATGAATGTGTTTTTTATTGTTATGTCCAACTTTTTAAACAGTGTGTGTTTGGTTGCCTGGCAAGTCCAGAATGATATATCTATGTATTATTTATACACGATATATCAGCCTGGTCGCCCTGTCCTCCGCCGTGCCTCCAGTCAACTCCAAAATGTACCGAGCAATCAGATTCTTTTATTTCAAGTGACACAAATGGCGTCACTCTAGCACAGCGGAAGTAGCAGAGTTAGCTACAACACTAAAGGCTGTGTCTGAATGTCCACGCTCATTCCCTCACCCCTCATTGACTCCACAGTCCTGCCCTGTTCAGTGGACTAAATAGAAAAAAAAGTTGTCAAAACTGTATTTCTGTAATGAATAATCTGCCTGACACACACATTTTTATGGACTAATAAACATCATACAAGTTTATTAACCATGGATTGCACGCTAAACATCAAACAGACTGGATTTTACAATTTTCTGCCGGAGATTTGCGATCTATTCACAGCTCAAGCTAAGATAAGTGGCTAACGCTAGCAACGCTTCTGCTAACGGTTTGTTTAAAGTGTTTTGTTCATAACCTCAGCTCAACAGTTCATTTAAACAGCTCCTTGTTCTGCTTTTATTCAGTCTGCTGTAGTTTTTCCAACCCTCGCAATGCATTGTTGACCCATCTAGTGACCATCACTGGACACTAGTTTTCAAGATGCATTGTGGGAAATTTTGACATCGGACATTTGGACACCACTAAAAATGGAGTGACCCCTCTGATTGGTTTACTCTGCTTCCTGTTTGCTCAGGTTTGCGCCATCCTAGAAATCGAATTGACTCAAATGCCGACAGACTCTCCAGCGATGTGTTTGGTGGGGCACAGATAAAGACTTGTTTAGGGCCTCCAAATATCTAAAACCGGCCCTGAATGAGAGAATAATGTTACAACATGGTTAAAAGCCCAAAAAAGTGTTCTTTAAGATCAAGACCCTTAAAACTATTCCAAAGCTGTTCACAGTTGACAGCGTATCCCAAAAAATATTTTCAGCCCAAACCAAACAAATGAATTATGTGAGCATGACCATAAATTGATTTCTGTTGTGCATGAGCAAATGAATGCAGACGCAGAAACTCAATCTCCTCCCAGGCCTTATTTGATCCATTTGAGTTCACTTTGAGAACAGCCTTCATAACATAACACTTTCTTTTGTAAACAACTGTGATATTTTGGGTCATAGATAATGATAATAAAAGAGGAGAACAAATGTTGCAGTGCAAAGTTCAAGAAGAGCAGGAGAATGGAAACAGACTTAAATCGAACACATACTGTACAAGTAGGGTTAAAACATAAATGAAAATACAAGGCTATAAAACTGAACAATGAGGACTTACCACTAGGCAACAGGCCACTCTCCTTAGGGCCCTCGAGTAAAATGCCGTCGTAGCCACAATGCTCTGAAAAGGTTGCTATTCTTTCAATATGACAGTAAAGAAGTGCAGTGTACTTTTAAACGAGAAAAAGACCAACAAAATAGTGTGCATTGTGTAGAAAGAGAATAGAAAATAAAATCTAACATCAAAAAATTACAATTGAATATCATATACTTAAATCAGCTAGAACGTGTGTTAAAAACCAACCTCAAAAGGAAAATATGGTCTGATTTCTTCAATATTTTTCTGGGGAAGGACCTCCAAACCCCCCTGTCCAGCCACTACACATAAAAAACAAAACAAAAACATAAAGCTTCCTTCCAAGAACACTTAAAGAGACACAATAGAAAACTTGCAGAAAATCCCAATTGATGAGGAGGGCCCCCAAATTCCTCGGTCCGCCACTGGTGCAGAATAAAGAGTATAGTAATGCATTTCACTATATAGTGCCTTTTTGGACTTCACAGAGCATCAGTCTTTCACTCCACACCTGGTGGTGGAAAAGTACTCCTGCAATCACCACCAATTCACTCACCAGATTCAGGGAACGTGGGTGAAGTGTCTTGCCTAAGGACACACTGCTTTCACAGTTTGCACTAGAACAGGGCCAGAATTTTCAGATGGTCTTGTGGTCGGAAATGTGCTCAAATTTATGTAATATGAAAGGCTTTAACAACATCTGCATAACTGATTATCCAGAATTGAACCAGGATTAAACCAGGACTACACTAGGTCTGATCCACGATTAAACCAAGACTAAACCAGGTCTAATCCAGGACTAAACCAGGACTAAGCTAGGTCTGATCCAGGACTTAACCGTGTCTAAACCAGGTCTAAACCAGAACTAGTCTGATCCAGGACTAAACCTGGTAAACCATGACTAAACCAGGTCTGATCCAGAACTAAACCAGGACTAAACCTGGTCTAAACCAGGACTAAACCTGGTCTAAACCAGGACTAAATCAAGTTAAAACCAGGACTAAACCAGGTCTAAACTAGGACAATACCAGGTTTGATCCAGGAATAAACCAGGATTAAACCAGGTACAAACCAGGAGTAAACCAGGTCTGATCCAGAACTAAACTAGGACTAAGCCAGGACTAAACCATGACTAAACCTGGTCTAAACCAGGACTAAATCAAGTTTAAACCAGGACTAAACCATGACTAAACCTGGTCTAAACCAGGACTAAATCAAGTTTAAACCAGGACTAAACCACGTCTAAACTAGGACAATACCAGGTCTGATCCAGGAGCAAACCAGGTCTAAACCAGGTCTAAACCAATAACAAGAAATAAAATCTTTTCTATATTTTTGGAAGATGGTTGAAGGCCGGATCATAACCCTTGGAGCTCCTGATTTGACCCCCGGGCCTTAAGTTGAATAAGATGCTCTAGAGCCACAGTCGTCCCTCTGTGATCAGGCGTTGACAAGCATAAAGCCACTAAATTTTTATCTCTTTTTTCTTTGTACCTTCACAGTCCAGTCTTCATCCACAGCCTTAGGAGCCGTCACATCTCAAATGCCGGTGAAAGTGCCCCGAGGCAGAAGAAAAAAGACAAGAGGCAACAGCGTGGTTTAAGTGTCAACACAAAGCTCTGAGGTCTGCCCTGTCAGAGAGTCAGAGCTTCCGTTATACTGATGGTTATTTTTTTGCATCCCTCATATTTTACTCACCAGCTTTTATTGATCTTCCGCTGATTAATTTTTATCTTGTCAAGCTTGGGTCTGACCTGAGGATGTTGTTTAATATGCTATATGTGATTATATACAGTAGTAAAAATCAATACAGGGCAGAGGTAGAGATCATCACAGTCTTGATTCTGAAAACCACACCACGACCAAACTACATCACGTTTTAGATTTTTTGGCTGTATAATTGCATTCGAATAGTAATAAACACCAACTTTTTGAAATTCCCAAACCTTTATTATCGGACACAACCAACAATTCAACACAGAACACGACATGAACATTACCTTAACCCAAATGTTAAATTAATCTTTTTGCCATGACCGAAAATAGTCAACATTACAAATATATGTTTCATCGTCACAAAATGAGCTATTTACATTAAACAAGGTTTCATACATTCATATATTTTATCCTTATTGTCCGTAAACCTCTAGTGCTGCTGTGAGTGTGCTGGCTGTTTTTGTTTAACTCAGTCCGTAGCCCCAGGCCAGCTGGAGAACAGGTACAGGATGAAAGATTATCCTGTCAGATCTCTGTAACAAGCAGCAACACTATTTCTGTCTCACTTCTTTTGGTGAGGAACAATGCTGTGAAATAAAACAATATATACTGAACATTCTTAAACGCTATTTGTACATCTGATAATTCATTTGAAAGAGAAATGTGTTTTTTCTGAAGTGGTATGGTACAAGGACAATTTCAGACACAATTTATTAGCAACATCGGTAATTTTAAATTTGGTTCCAGAAGAAGGCAATGGTTCCAAAAAGGTTTAATGGAAAAAAACAAACAAACAATCAAGTTATTAGCAAAAATAACTGACCAATCAGGTGCTTCCTTTTCCAGGAGCCGGTTTTGCTCATATTAGCAACAGGTTTGATTGAGAGGCGGAAAACAACCCCGCTCCTGATTAGTCCATGTAGTTGCCACAATACGCACTCGGATTTCCAAATAGGGAGTCTGGCTTCACTTTAGCCGCTATAACTGCTAGCTGCGTTTGGCTTCATTTGGCTGGAGCCAAACGCTATGGGTGATGTCACATTCACATAGTCCACTGTTCTACGGTCTATGGTCACCTTATTCCGGTTGCCGTACGCGCTGCCGTCTTGTTTCCGTTGTATTAGTTACATGGAACAGACGAGCTCAACAGAAAATAAGTTCTACACGGACTAAAAAGACGTTTTCTGACTGTCCAAGAAATCTGTGCGTTGTTGACTTGTTCATTAAACATTTTACACAAATCAACCTACTTTATGTAACATTTTAGCGGGAAGACTTTTCCCTCGTTTGTCATTAGCTTTAACGGAGCTCTCGTCAAACGGAAGTGCGTTTACAACAAAAGTGTGTATCTGTGGCAAAAAAACGGCAAAAGTGGGCGGGGCAGAATAAGGTGAATATATTATTATTATTATAAGTGTGAAAGTGAAAATAATTACTCAGGCTGTGTCTGAATGTCCGTCTTAGTTACTACACAGTCCAACACTCTTTATCAGACTCTAGTGCTCTCATTCACAGAGCGATTCAGACACTCAGCTCACTACTTTCTCCTTGAATCTAAAGTCTGGGAGAAAAAGAGTCTGCAAAATGTTGATACAAAAATGGATTTCTGTAATGAATACCAGTCAATTTCGTCTGCACATTTTTATTGACGAATAATTGTAATACAAATTTAACAGACTGGAATTTCTGCCTGCTTTCTGCCTGCGGTGGTGATCTCTGAACAGCTCAAGCTGAGGTAAATGGCTAACGTCAGCGAGTTTACACATAACAGCTCATTTAAAGCTGGGGCACCTAATTTTTACACAGCAAAATTGGAAGCAGGTATTAACATCTGTCAGAAAAGTTCTTAGCTCTTTGACAAATTCTTTTTCAAGCACGAGTTTGGCTTCAGAACAGCTTTTTTCAGACGTCAAAGTGAAACTCGTGCAGACCGCCCCTAGCACAGCCAATCAGAGCATGGCTTTCTGTTCTTAATTCCAGGTTGATGAGACAAAAAAAAACTTTATTGTTGTTAATAAATGTCACAAAGGGCTGGTTTTGAAAGATACTTCTTGGGGGAAAACACAAAATTTACAAAACCAAAGTCAGCTACCGCGGCTTTAAGAGTTTCTTCATAATCATGGGCTTACAGAGATTTGTTAAAACAGCTCTGCGTTTGCTTTCTTTCAGTCGTGTTGTGTCCAGTAAAAGACCCGTCTCTGTCCGTAGTTATTTTTCTGACTCTCGCAATGCATTGTGGTCTATATTGCCCACTTTAGTGAAAAGCGCTGGACACTACTTTTCAAGATACATTTGGGGAAATTTTGAGTGCACTACTTTTTCATCCGATGGACATTTGGGAATAGTGTGGACATTCAGACACAGACTCAGAATCTCAATCCGAAATGGGTCAAAAAATGAGCCATGCTAGTTGTTAGCTTGACTATATTTTTATTATTTAAAAGGCCAGAAACTGTTCTCTGTCAGATGTAGCCCTAGTTCGCCAGTCACTTAAGTTAGATAGAGTTTTCTAAGTACATTTGATGACATTTCGATAAAGACTCGTAAAATATTGAACTTGTCATAGTCACTAAACACATTAAATATGAAGTTAAATCAGTTAGCTTCAATGTTTCTCTCCAGTTAAAGACACAGTACCCATTTTTACTGTCTTAAAAATGTGAAAAGATAAAACTAGCCCATTTTAAAGCCTCTGCAGCAGTCCACATGTATTGCCCAATTACCAAATGCCTTCTTGGCATCCTAAATGTTCACGGCAGAACTTTGAGAGGCAAGAACAAGTTTTGCCATCACTATAAAGCTAACAACATGCATGCTGAGAGTGCATTTTCTGCTTCATGGAGAATAAAACGCTATAGATTTAGATGCAAATATCTCACAATGGATTCATTTTTGTTCAAATAGATGCTTTTGGAATATATCAGCACTGGGGAAAAACAGATTTTACTTTATTACTTGCAAAAAATTGAATACAGACCTTGTTTTTGCAAATGTTAAGCTCATATTAAGCTCATGAAACTTGAAAAACAGAACCAGTTTGTTTTAAACTCTACATCAGTCACGAGTCGCTCACCAGCATCCTAAATATCCACAGTTTATAAGCACTTTTCATGAGTCTCTGAGCAGAGAGCAAGTATTTCCGTACAGCTAGCAAACATTAGCATGCTAACGCTGCACTTCCTGCTTCTCATAGAATAAAATGCTCTGAAAATTGATGTAGCGAAAGCGCACTTTCACTCGAATTGATGCTTTATACGTATGATATCCGTACTGGGGAAACATATTTTACTTTATTGTATGCAAAAAAAATTGGGAACATGGACTAGTTCTGTTTTTCACGTTTCAGAACAGTAAAAAAAAAAAAAAAAGTACAGCCCCTTTAACTTGTGTTCTTTCTTTAAACAAGTCTACCCTCACGCAATCAAACTTTCTGAATGAACATTTTGATATAATATATTATCACATAAAGAGCCAAAGAAAGAAGTAGTTTACAAGTTATTTGACAATAGATTGAACCGAAATTACTCATTGCTGCTGGATACGATTGTCACGATTATTATTATTATTGTATATTTTAGTTCTTTTATTGTGCGTTGACTAATCGTGACTATTGATTGACCCAAAAAAAAAAACGCAAAAACTAAAAGAAAAGAAGACAGAACTGAATGTCAAAACAAAAACAGAAGAACAAATGCCTTTTCCCCTTTTTATTCTTCACATGAATTACCCAGTTTTCAACTCCCTTTGGATCCCATCTCGAGATAGAACTACCAAAACAACGCCTTCAGTGTTTAGACAGGAGCCACTGCACAAAGCTTAGTGACTTAGCCTTTAGGGCAAACCAGACTAATCCAATCCACCTGTACCATACCACTCAGAACGCCATAATCTGTACAAACACTGCAATAATGAACTTGAGTGCTGATCCTGAGGTGCCTTTTCTTCCCCCTCCACGGCAACAAGGCACAAAATGGCTCTCGGCGACACAACACAACAACACATACGTAAACAGAACTCTAATCCATCATGTAATCCATATAGTCATGCTGCAATTAGCGACCATTTGTGCATTTTTTTCCACATTTTAACTTTGATTTTAAGCAGCCTTCATATAAAAATGTCCATGTTTTGACGTCAGAATAATACTGCGTCCTGAAACCGCTGCAGTTTTTCGAAAGAGGTATTTTGGAATATGCAAGATGCCATGTAAGATAAACAGTGAGAAATGAAAAGCACACATAATAAATAAATAGAATAACAAATACATTAAAGATACAATCGAGGGCATACAGTAAAATAAATGGAAAAAGCATTATTGTTCTGCACTTTCTGTTATTTTACATGGCCCGGACACAATTGCATTCAATAAAATTCAGTATTTCAACCAACAGCACAACCAAGAATGTGTTGTTTTCTCTTTATAATATACCTGGAGTTGTGGTAGATTAATTTAAGGTATAAAAATGCTAGGATCTACCTTGTGATGTCATTAGAAGGTATTTCAAGGGGACATATTATGTAAAATCAACTTTAAAGGTGCCGTACTTAATTTTTTTACAGTTTTGAAACATGAAAAATGAAACAAGCTTGTTTTAAATTACTCGCTTACTTTCCTAATGCAGTGCCACAATTGCCAGTATTCACTGTCATGAATTTCGAATTACTTTTCATGAGTCTATGAGCCCAGAGCCAGCGGTAAAGCTAACAAACTTTAGCATGCTAATGGCGCACTTCCTGTAGAATAAAATGCTCTACAAATAGATGCAGAGAAAGAGCTGTGGTCTCATTTTTACCTGATTAGATGGTTTTACGTAAGATCTGTACTGGGGCGAAATAGATTTTACTTTATTACATGCAAAAAATCTGGTACATTCACGTTTCAAAACTGTAAAAATCAGGTACAGCCCCTTTAACATTGTTACAACAGTGTTTCCTCATCTTTTGTTTACTCAAACTTGCATGAGAAAACTTGAGAACTCAAGTAAAATTTCTTGTTTTCCATATCCCTTATCCCCGCTCCCATTGCTGTATTTAGTTTTGATTATTATAAAAATGAAGAGTGACACTTGTAGAAGTCTAGAGCATCACATAACCTTTTTTCAACGTGTAAATGACAATCTGAGCTTGTTACGGTGAAGTGACACAGTGAAGACATTTCACAGCGAAAATGAAGACAGTATCAGTCCTGCAGTTTTGAACAGGAAGTCAGTGGACCTGTTCCTATCACGAAGCCCATTTAGCTCAATATTGTGGTTTAAAATTAACTAAATGTAAAATGAGGATTTACTTATGTTATAGTTTAATACCAAGTACCTGAAAGAAGCACAATATGTCCCCTTTAATCTCGTACCCCTCTCCTTGACTGTTCTTTTCACTGCTCAAATGGCCTAGTCTCAACCCTCACGCTTGCAGCTATTGTTTTGCACATCAGCTGAATGGTTCCACTCCTCATTGTGTCAGCAGAGCGTGAGCGTCTGTTTCAGTGTGTTTTCTGCTTGCAAAACATTTCTTGCTCAGAAATTGGGAATAACTCTGACTCATAGAATTTTAAATGGTCCATAACCCGAATTGACAAAGTGTCCAAAATAGATAAACCTGGTGTTGCATCTGTAAGTGCAAATAAGTCTGACTGTGTTAAAATAATGCATGTAAAAGGTTAAGGTGTACTTTTTGTCCATGTGCAGAAATGTGTTCACCGCATTTGACCCATCATGCAATGCCTTTGGAGAATCTGTAGATAGAGTGATCACCTCAACTTAGTAATAAAAGTGGGACAAGGTGTGCAGTGTGGTGGGACATGGTGGGATGGACAGAATTAATGTAATGTTATAGTTAAAGCACAGTATGTCACTTTCTGCTGGTGGCATGTCATCTGCATGATTTAAAGGAAATGTAATGTTAAAACCATATTTCTGAACCTTTCTATAATACACTGTACATAATCATAAACATAGCCACGTCTTCATCGTGGGACAAATGACCTTTACTTGTCTTATCTTAGATCAGTATAATGCCATACTGTAGATAGAATATAGTTAAAGGAACAACATAGAAACAAGCACAAGGAGGCAAAGGTCAAAAAGTCAAGTAAAGGCTCTTTTATGCTCCACTCCATGCTTGTACATGTGTGTTCAAAGTGTGGTAACTGCAGACATTTCGAGGCTATATTCTGGAAAATAACCATCAGAGGAAGCTGAAAGTCAGTTCAAAATGGACCAAAACAGAGGAGAAAGTGCAAACAGAAAATAGAGGCTTCCGCTGCAGTTTTTTAGATCACATGAGTTGGAATTGAGCGGGGGAAACAAGGCGAGAAAATAATAGTTTTGCAGTTTGCGCTTGTCACTTGTTAAAAAGTTGAGCGTCCACTATTGAGTTGTGTTCATTACAGCTCGCAGTGGTCAGCGCACTGTTGAAAGCATCAAATGATGAACAAAACAAGGCAGAGGATGGACAGAAGGGGGGCCCATGTGCCAAACGAAAAAGATTTAATCATAATATCTTTGCAAATAAACATATTAAATGCAACAGAAAATTAGGGTTGGTCCTCAGTATGCTAATACATATACGTTTTGGCCCGCCGAGGAAAAAATTTACTAATTTTGGGAGGAAAAAATTTTGGGCAACTATGCATATCTATGTGTCTCTAACGCAGACATAAAGGAACCTTAAGAATCAGGTTTGTGGAGATGCAAGCCTAGTCATAGTAAGGACCAGTCATGGTTTACGTCCAATAAAAAAAAAAAAAAGACTAAAAAGTTACATATGATGGTTTTAATAAATAGTGATAGAATGAATATTGTTTTGTTTTCATCAATGAGGTAACATTTAACAACCCACAAAGCCACAATGTTGTTTAGTTTTTTGGGAGAACTATTCATTTGACTGAGTTTTGTATGTAAATCTCCATTTTTTTATTCAAATCAAGTGGCATCAATGAAAAAGTGGGTCGTTTTAAGTGCATTCTGTATCTTACACTCTGACAGTGTTTTCTAATTCATTTCACTTCCTAGTATGCTTCAAACAAACAGAAAAAACACCACGGAAAATTACCTATGTATGTTGCCAGATACTGTCAACATGTTGCCAGTTGCTGCATGTGTGTTTGTGTCGTTCAAAACCCTATGGATTCCTGCTCTGCCAAAGCTGCTGTGAAGTGCCCATATGAAGAGCCTCTCAGCGCTGGCACAAGCTTAAGTTTTCTGCCTCTCGCTCTGATTTGAATTTAACTCACTCTTCCATCTCTTTATGTCACTGTGGACATTCAGCATGACCAAATTATGGAAATATGGAGTCCCAAATCCCTTTTTTTTAAATGTACTTAAAAATATCTCCTATACAATGCCTTCTATGTGCAGAATGTGATATAGAAATAGGTATTGGTACAAAGTGATGTAATATTTAGCTGAAATAATGGTGTTCTTTTTAATTGGAACAAGGACTATCTTCCAACATTTGGCGTGTTTTAACATTTTTTACAAGATATTTCATAGGCCTGAGCTGCCACAATGGGGTAGACAAATCAGACAATTGCCTAAGGCCCCAAACTTTATATAAGGGGCCCCAGACCACCTTCTTCACCTGCTTAGGGCCCCTGTGGTATCTAGAGACAGCTCTGGGGCTATCACACCTATGCACTAAAAAAAAAGAGCTGCTACAGGCCGCTTTTTACTGTCCATTTACAAGAGAAGACACATGCAGTTAGGTCCGCATTTGACTTTTCATTGGTTAAACAGTGTCATGTGATCACTTGCTGACCAAAACAGAAAGTTATGGCGCGGTCTCTTAGGATTTTCTCAAATGGACAGTGGCGACAGATATTTTTTGCATTATAAATTTGATGTTTAGGCAGAAATATCACCCTGCGTCTGTCGTCTTTGTTTGTGCATCTCTCTCCTCTGAAAAGACCAACATAGAAAGTTAAGCTCTGCTTGTTTCCATTGGCCACTGGGCTTTGTGTTTGCAAAGGGTCAATAAACAATAAACTGTACCGTAGCACGGCCAAAATCAACTTTATGATTTATGTTTGACTGACTGATACTGAGATCCAGTCATGTCTTTCCATGGTCCACACTTTGGAATTCAAAAGTAAGCCTAGTCATAACAGCTCCACACTACAAGACTGAAGCAGCAGCTTCAACTAAAGATGACCAACTCACAAGGTACGACTGAAAATCAAGGGGAAATGGGGCTAAAAATATGTTCTTGGCTCTAAATAAGAGAAACTGCTGCTTATTGCCACTGGTCAGTCAGAAAATACAAAGAATGTGCGTCTGTGAGATCGGTCTATATGACGATTTATGAGGATGCCTTATTGAACTCTGACATATAAAGGCAAAAGTAAGTCAGTTACAATGATCATTAACCATAAACAATTAAAAATGCAATAAAAAGATTGTATAAAAAAGTTGGAGAACCAGTTAAAGTGCAGGGTTAGAACAGTGAGTGGCAGAAGCATTTTGAATATGAGACATGTCCTCCTTTTAGGACCCAAACAAAATGTCCAGGAGGGTCCAGGGTGTGGTGACACTCTCATCTGCTCAGATACAATCAGCAGCTCCTCTCCTGCTGTGTCTAAACCTTCTCCCTCGTCGCTCCTCTGCCTCTTACATCTGACACAGCGAGGCCCTTTCAGAACAGAAATGTACCTACATCGATTAATCTGAGGCTAAGTTTAAAGCATAGACTGAGGACACATGACTGAAAGAAGTGAACAAAAGCCAGTAATAAAAATACAGGATTATATTATTGGGCTCTAAAATGAATAAATGGAATGGAATACATGAAATTGCATACAGTTTGTTCAAAATGCCACACATTCACAATAATCAATTTAAACCAATACAAACCCTTTTGCGGGTCAGGACTTAAGATGAGATTCCAAATATCCATGGGACTATGGAACTAACCAGATTCAATAAATTAAAAAAAAAAAAAAAAAAAAAAACAACACAGCAAGAGAAATTCCCAGTTAAACATGCAAAAAAAAATTAAAAAAAATTCCGCACGCAAATTAGGTGTCCTTTTTTAAACCCGAATCTGGTCACTGTCAGCTTTTGTCAGCAATTAATAATACATTCCACTCCTACCATTAGCCAACAAGCTAGCTTCTCACTATGCTAGCTTCTCACCATAGACCTTTGTAGGCGCAAAATTCTCTATCTCGTTGCCCGTTGCTCAAACACGACCACTTTGCTAGCCGATGCTATCCGGACTTACATTGAATCGAACGCTCCTTCACAAACAAGTGAACGGAGAAGCCGAGCCCCATATGCAAAAGGTATTTATGTCATTTCTCTGTAAAAAGATGTTCGGCGGTCACTAGATTCTTACCAGAAGAGCACAAGTTCAGAAATCTCAACTTTAAGTCAGTTAGCCTTTAGCTCAGATGCTAGTTGTATACACTAATTATCATCTAAAATAAAATACCAAAAAGTTTAGACTGTCAGTGAGTTTTAATGAGGCTTGACCCCTTGTGAATGTGAGGAAGCTGACGTACTCTGAATTATTCATGTGTGTTTGGTTGGCTGATGCTAACGGCTATAGGGAGAACACAAGTCCTTAAAATTATACAGGAGCTGCTAAGTGATCAATAAAAAAAAATTAGCATGTAGTCCGGGAGCCAGCCCCCTCCTATGTAATTATTTTGCTACCTTTTCCGTACCATTATTTTTCATGAGTGTATACCTCAGGCCATTATGGGTCTTTGGTTTCTCCATTCGGCCCCAGGACCCCCAAAACCTCTATTTGAACAAAGCCACTGATGACATATTGTAAGTGAGTAAAAAGTGGTGCTATGGTCACGTACAGCGTACAGCGTCGTGAGATTTGGAACACTGAATAGAGTACTGACGTAATGAGGAATACAGCCATATAACATGGGGTTTATCCATATCTATTTCCAATTTTTAGACAAAATATTGAGGAAAATATTTTTAAAATGGCATTCTCGTGGACAAATCCTCTTCACAAACTGTTTAATTGGCATGGCATGGCATTACTGTCCCATATATAAAACTTCCCCAATTTATTAGCTTCAAATTAAGACCAAGATGAGCTCTGTACCCTTGATTTTCAACCTTTTGCCAGATGTGCCTTGAAAAAATGTCCAATTTGAGTAAACAGATTCACAAACGTCGATGTAACTGACTAATGTAAGATTTTGGAATGCCCTGAGCAACCAAAAAAAGATAAAAAAAAAAAAAGAATTTAAAGAATTTGCCCCATTCCAGAGCATATTTTTTCCTAAATGGTCTGATTTGGTAATGTTCTAGTAGGAGGTGGTGTGCCATGGTATTTTTTAAAAAGGTGTGCCACAACCAACAAAAAAAGTTGAAAAACACTGTCTTAAACGGTTCGCCTGACGTAGCAGAAGTAATATTGCATACTCCCAAACCGACGGATAGAATTCTCATTCATTTGCCCATAGAAAGCCAATGGAAACATTCTATGGAAAAGTTGCAGATTTCAGAAAAAAAATGATTTGCCATGTGCCTCAGGTTTACACTACTGAAAAATAATAGCAAGAAAAAGGTAGCAAAATAATTACGTAGGAGGGGCCTAATGAACATCGAGCGACGCGTTTACTTATTCATATGTCTAGCCCTCTCACTATGCTAGCTTCTCACTACCAGAGAGAAAACTGAAAACAAAAAGATTATTATTTGGCAGAAAAGAAACTGAAAATAAATGTAAAGGAAACATCAACTGCAGACAACAACAATTTAATGGCATAATTTGTTTTGCCCATTCGTTTAACGGCTCAATGTGAACGTAGAGCGCACATAACAACTATACTGGAAAGATCACTTATACGACTGTTCATGGTTCTTCAGTTGCAACAGAAGTATAGCTAATCTGGAATATTTAAACGTATTTGAAGTGGTGCTGGGACAAAGAATACGAATTGCCAAGGATTAGTGGTTAGGGCTTTTAGCAATGAACTGTGAGTTTCTACGTGTGAGGGCCCCATAGACGCTTTGATCACAATAATATATACCATTTTGTATGCTCTGGGCATTATTTGTCACTGAAGGCTGTGCTCATAAAGAAAGAGGATTCAAAGGTTTAGTCGGTAATGGCAAATAAACCAGTTTATTTGGTTCATCATGAAAGCTGTAAAGAAAGAAAGAAAAAAAAAAGGTTCATAGCGATATTATATGTTTGTTTGTGTTTTCTCTATATTGTACATGTTTTATATAAAAGATTATTTTAAAAATTCAAAGGCCGTTTATTTTATTTATTTTATTTATTTATTTTTTGGTCGGGACAGTGCATGTTAATGAACATACATGATATACATGCTGTAAACACACCAGATTGTAGCCTTGGGCTAATTTCCATCTGTTGTCCCGCATTCACTCTCATTCATTCACACACAGACAGACAAGGACAAACAACCATTCACTCTCACATTCATCCACTACGGGCAATTTAGAGTTCTCAATTAACCTACACAGTTTATAGTTTTGTTCATTTTAACATTTGATTTTCGGAGATGGGCAGAACTCAAGTAGCATTTACTTGGGTAGAATTTTACTTATTAGACAGTATACTTTAACTCCTACTTGAATAATATACTTACTTTTACTCTTACTTGAGTAAGTACCCGCCCGTCTACAAATGACCAAAGATATGCCGACAATATTATTTGCACATTTGCATTTCTCTTCTATATCTTTCAGCTATGATTTAGTTTTTTACACTTTTTTGTGTCCATTCCGTGAAAATAAAAGGATTTGTGTTTTATTTAATGTTTGTCCCTCCAATAACATAAACTTGAAATTATAAATATACATTCAGATAGTTACTCTCACTAGTTTCCCCCAGTTGTAACTTCTTGGACTGCTTTTGTACTTGAGTAATCTTATTTTGGAGCGTGGTACTCAGTGATTCGCAACCTTTTTCGCAGATTTTATTTTATTTTTTTAATTTGACAAAGAAAAATACATGTGAGCACCTTTATTTTGTTGAATGTTAAAAGTTTTAAGGGTCAAAAAAGTAGTTTATTTTGTGAAAATGATGACTTTGACTCCCTAGTGGGATATCATCAATTTATTTACATCCTGTAATTTTCAACAGATTTTTTTTTTTTTACTTTTCTCTTTAAACAGCTACCTGATTGGTGTAAAACTATAATTTATAGTTACAAGCCGTATTAACACACACGTAAAATAAATACATAAAAATAATAATAATTTAAACCTGTCATACAAACTTTAATGTTTGTTTTGATTTTTAGAATATAGACCATTATAAATCACTTTGGTAGGCAAACAAATAGTAATCTTTTACCATGTGTTAATCCTTGTTTAAGCCCAATTTTAAATTTTTCCCCATATCATCTGGAGACCCCCAGAAATCATTTCGCGTCGAGAATCACTGCTCTAGTTGAGTACAGATTTTGGCATTGGTTTTCTCCCATCTGTCTGCCACCTTTAACTGATTCACTATAATTTATTGATTGTGAGAATGTCTGAATTTACATATTCTTAGAGCAATTGTTTGTTTCACACTCCCAGTACCCTCTGACTTGGGTACTATGCAAATGACTAGCCCTGGTTGGGAAATAAAGTGCATTTCTTCAATATCACAATATGTTAAACAAATATTTTCTTGTCCTACCCAAACTGTGCATCACATTCAGTCAGTTACTTTACTTGACTCTATGAACCCCAGTGCCTCGCTCTATCGTAGTGTTTCGCCTGGAATTTTGTGGCTGTTTAAGTGCCATTTTGTGTTTTATTGCAGTTGGGGTTTATGAATAACCCGCACTTGGTCTGTTCAGTGTGTGGTGGCGACATGTGTCCACAGTTTAGTAAAAGGTTGATGTCAAAGGAGATGATGAAATGTTTTGGGATTGGATCTCAGTGCCCCTGTTCCCCTCTGTCTCCTGGTGATTCATGGCCGCAAAAACACAACTCACGAAGACAAAATCCGCTTCAGATCAGTGGGGTTGGATGACAAGATGTAGATAATCACTATATATATATCAAAGTGGAGGATTTGAGTATTTAATCTGAATATGAATTGCTTTTTTACTTTGGCACATCTCTCATCACCACTGTCTTATTACCCCATTCTAAACGGTTTGTGTTCATTGTCACATTAATGGTATTTATTGTGTATGGGCACAGAACTAGTTTAAAAGAAAATGTGGATTTTATATATTAACAATTTGTGGTCGATTTCTGCAAGGCGTTATGAAGCAATTGTGGCCCTGAAGCTAAATATTATCTGTATTGAAGTATTAAAGTGACGAGAGGCTTCCACTTATTCCACAGGCTTATTCTGTTTTCATGTGATAGTAGTTGTTATGTTCATTCACATTCAGAGAGTATAGTCTGAAAGGTAGCCTAACCAGCCATACCAAAACAAATACTGCCCGTCAAAGCACCTACGGTGAATTGTGGTACATTCAATCACACAGAAATGTACTCATCTTAACCTGAAAACCGCTCCAGGAAAAACAGGCTCCTTGCGGATTATTTACACAGACCGGCATTGGTTTGAATTACTTCGGAATGCAATGCTGGATCTGCAAGGGTGACAAACTGCACCTGACTTGCATAAGGTATAAGAGTTGCTACTGCATGTTTCAGTGGCATTCAGTATACAGTACTTAGCAGAGCTTGCTAAGTACTCAAACTTCAGCATCAGATTCTTAAAGTAGGCATTGTAAGTATTCTGGTTTTAATTGGCTTTTAAACATCAACTTGGGTTAAGTATTTTACAGTATTTAGACATTCGAGCACCCTCTGCTGTCAGCCGTGGGAATGAACAATAGAAAAATAAATAAAAAACATGACTGCTGTGTTAATAGAGCTTTGCATTTGCTGTGAACACAATTTGGTCACTGATGGACTAGGAAAATCTGCATGCTTAGAGAAGACTTGTAAACCTGATTAATTCAACAAGCGTCAATGAAGAAAAATACAACTCCAGGTATATTTTTGATGAGGGGACAACAATATAACTCTGTAAAGCTCCAAATCAATCAATTAAGGTACATACAGATTGTCGTCATTGTAGGAGATGATGATTAAACAGCTTTAAAAATGCTTGAAACCTTACAATTAAAGGTAACTTGGCTCATGATTTCATACAACTTTGAATGTCAGACACCTTATATCATGGTCTGTTTTGATGCCACCTCCATCTTGCATGCATTTTTTACTCCCCACATTGTGTAACAAAACAACAAGACAAGAAACGAACGCCACATTTATATATTACACTGTACAGTAGAAAAAGGCCCCACATGTCTTTTGACAGTCCTGTTTGTTCCCTACGGAAAGAGTTCAGCTGCTCTTCTGAATGAGTGTATGCGTTAGTGTCTGCGGCTTTTTCGCTGAGGATACTGAAAGCACTGGATGTTCCTTGGGCGGCTGTGCCTGTTGCTGCTTGACGGAGTTGCTAATGTCATTGTAGCCGTCGTTGGGGCTCTCCACCGGGGTGAGGTCGTTGGCTGGGGCTGTCCGAGTCTCCAGCGGCGCTCCCTGGTTCTGGCCGTTGCTGTTCTCCTGGAGGGGCCACATCTCCTGCCAGGTGAGGGACGGGTGGTGCGCCGGGTGACCGCTGAGGAGGGGCCTTTGCTGCCTGTAGTTGGCCCACACCTGCAGGATGGTCTCCTTGAAGGGCCGGGTGGTCAGGGTGTACAGGATGGGATTGAGGGCGCTGTTGATGGGGAGGATGAAGATGACCACCCAAGAGCAGATGGTGCCTGCGAGACAGAGAGTGGTTAGAAAAGTGGCGGCAGGTGAGGCGCTGAAATCAAAAGCTATATTTCGACTGGTTCGCTTCAGAGAGGATTGGGACGGCCCGAAAGTGTCTTCGCTGTCTACAGCAAACCATTCCGGTCTATTTAAACAACCCAAAGTGAGCCATGAGAGGTACTGGTTTCAAAAGTGATCTGGCTCGCTTTCAGCTCTCGGAGTGTTTTTCAGCAAAAAGATTGACAGGAGAGTATTCGGACTCAGGTGAAAACAAGACTGCAGAAAATTTCTCATCATAAACCACTGTATTTACTGACAGCCTAACTTGAGGAAATGAGCGCCAAAATCGTATACCTCCAAGTCCCTAATGTACACTCCAATTTGGAAAGGCTGATTCATGAATATGTATGCATATCCTTTAGACCAGGGGTGTCCAAACTTTTTCCATCGAGGGCCACATATTGAAAAACAGACCAAGCGGAGGGCCACAAATCAATCGTGAAACGTTAAAAAAAGCTGCATTCATCTGATGTTTTAAGCACCACCACGTCTACATTCAGTCTCGGTGCCTTAATATCAGGTCTGTATTGCACCAAAATGTTAGTTATTTAGGTTAGAACTGTTGAAAATCTGAAATGTGCTGTAAAAAGTACTTCTCAGGACAGAGTGGAACAGTTCACCAGGAAGCCTTGGGGCCAAGAAAAATTGGTCTGAGGGCCACATTTGGCCCCCGGGCCTGAGTTTGGACATGCCTGCTTTAGACCAACGTTTTTCAACTGTCACTGTGCACTTTGTATGAGCCGCCTGTTGGATAATTTCTGCATTTCTTTCAGCTGCAACATGATACTTAAACCTAACTGATGCAGTGAGTGACTTGTGATTTCTGAAACAACCATGTTGAAAGACAAATCCTGTGGTCGTGGAAAAGATGTCAGTGTGTCTAATCATTGGCATCAAGCTCAGAAAAAATCTAAGGAGAAGCACAAACTAATATACAACAGATCTGAATTCCATTTAGAATCTTTGGGATGTGTTGGGGGAGGCTTCGTGCAGTGCCACACTCTCCATCATCAGTTCAAGATCTAAGTGAAAAATGAGTGCAACACTGAAAATCAATCTTTTGACACGGCAGAAGCTATGCCAAATAGAGTATGTGACATACATTACATTAAACATCCAGTTAGTCCAAAAGCCCAAAAGTCTTTCAAATTTGTCCATTCTCAAATTGAGTTAGAATTTTTTTTTCCATTTTGTGAATGTCCATAATAAATTCGGTCCATTCCTTAATCGTCAGTACATTTTGAGTCATCCATCATACCTTTTAGAAAAAAAGGGGAACGTACTGTAGCAAATATTGTACACACCATTGTGTCATTGTGCCTTCTTTAAATTTAGTAATGGTGATTTTGCTTTCTAAGTATCATTTATTACTCTCTGACTCATTGTCTTCATTTTAGTTTCTTCAAGTTAAATTGTAAACATGCAGATTGTAACTGAACCATGCGGCGTGAAATAAAAAACAGGTTTCTGGCAAATATATTCATTCTAACCAAACTTCTATTTGTCTCAGTAAACGTACTGAATACTCTGCATTCTTATCACGAGCGTTGAATCTGCACACATAAAGTTCAATAACATTTGTTGTTTACTTGCCATGTAAATTCCAGAGACAATAAAAATAAATTAGAAGCACTTGTAATGGCTTTTGGCAGCGAATTTACAAGAAATTTAAGAGCAAGATCGTAAATTGTAGAATGCGTATTGATTTTACGGCTTGTTATAAAAGCTTAACTACTTTATCTTTTCGCTGACAGCAACTAATTTCTATTTAAAAGCGAGCCGACTGTTGCCTGTGAAAGTGCAGGATGAAACGCTGAGGTCGAGAGAGTGGGATAGTACTGTAATTTACTACTGAAAAAAAAAAAAAAAAAAAAAAAAAAAAAATAAAAATTCCCAAGGCCATTATGCAATAAATGAACAATAGTCAAGTCTCCGCTGGGAAGCCAATTAGAAAACAACTAGGAACTTTACAGTTCCTAAAGATATTACTCGATTATCCTCAAGTGCAAATTCTTAGTTGCTAAAGTTATATTATTTAAGTTTGAATCCTTCACACACAGGAATGGTTGGAACTTTTAAACTCTCATTAGATGTGGTATAATTTGGCTTCTAATTCTCGCTGGGACGTATTTGCATGGATCAAAGTGATATTTGTAGCCAAATAGAATCGAATTATGAATGACCATTTGGAAAGCTTGCATTTCAAAGATGTAATTTCAACAAATACGCTTTGCTTTTTTTTCCCCCTAAATTATTTCAAAATCTTATCTTGTCTCCTGTGGAGCCAATCTCATGTCTCATCTTGAAATGTTGGCATTATGTCTCGTCCCATTCCTAGAAATAATATTTTAAATCCAAGATCTAGTATGAATGTAGCTTGTGAGTCATGATAATTGCTATGTTGCTAAGTTCAGTATATAGACGTGTTTCAAATCGTCTTGGTCCCTCAGGTCGGCTCACTTTGGAGTGTCGCGGGGTGCTTTTGATAATGGCAGACTGTGTTTCCGTGCAGAGATCCAGCTCACAGAGGCCTGATACGTGAGCAGCTTACATCAGCCAAACAGAAGTAATGTTTTCTACATAAATAAAATCTAAATTGTACCTGAATTGTACTTTTTCATCATAAGGTTGAATCTTTCTGTGAGTCACAATAAGACGTTTAGTAAGTGCAGGTCTGTGTGGCTGTGAGACGAGGCTAAAGCTAGAGTTACGCCTCAATGCTACATTTTAACCTCACTATGTAAAATATGCTGGATTTTAATTATGTTGGATGCATTATGCACTGGAAATATATTAGCTCTTATTTCTTATCTTGATGCAAGTGCCGTGCTTTGTATATAGGAAGCCGCTGACGCTAACGTGTGCTAGCTTTGTTTTGCTAACTGTGTTTTGCAAACTCATTCGGCTCAACAAATAAAGTTATCATCGCTGGAAATATGCAGGTTTATCACAAAATCAAGATAGCATTGGGTGAGAAATGCTTGTTTCAGTTTTGGCCCCTGTAACAGGGCAGCATGGTTCAGTTTAGTGCAGTCCAAACACCTCAGACCGCCATACCGGTCTTATGGAAACACGGCTTATGAAAGCTGAAACTGTATTTCTGGGGGCTCAATATTTATCGTGTGCACTGATTCTAAAAAATCATTTTGTAGGGTTACTGCAGTGAAGTGACTCAGTACAGTAGTGTGCAGTACCTGGAATGTCCACCTGGAGCAGAGATAGGATCTTGAGGATGAAGATGGGGATCCAGCAGAGCGAGTCGGTGATGACGATGGAGAAGAAGCGCTTGGCGATGGTCACCTCCTTCTTGATGTGGTTGCTGTACTTGGTGGTTTGTGTGCCTGTCCTCTGAATGTTGTAGAACATACTGGCGTAGGAGAGCACGATGATGAGGAACGCAACCAAGTTCAAACCTGCAAAAGGTAAGACACAACAAGATAATAGGTGATTATATACTACATATGGCTTTATGATTCAAGATAGTAGAAACAGAATTCAAGAACTCATGAAGCAATAAACTACTTTCAACCGGTCGGTGTAATCCCTCATTTGTTGTGGAGTGGTCCATTGTGGAGAGGGTTTCAAAGATTGTCACCTGGATCATGTTTTTTTTTTTTTTGGTGTTTTTTTTTGTTAAAATGTTTTGATTAATTTAGCTCATAGCAGTATAAAGTTGAGCTTCTCATGTCAGCTCCATCAGATTGAAAATGACACTCGGATGGAGGCCTGATTAAAAAAAACATTGTCCTGAATTATTTTTAAATGTTTGTTCCACTGTGAAGTGCTGGGCCAACAGCCTTTTGGTGCAGTTGATAGATCTCCATCAAGGGAGGAGCCTGTTTTCTACCGACATCATCTACATTTACCAGGGAGTCTAATAAATTTGTCGTTATTTGTTGCCATGTGCGACATTCCTCTGCTCTCAGCTCCTCTGGAAATGTTCTGGAGCTGGGACAAACCCCGCCCACCGGTGCTTTAACTTTTGCACTGTCCACAGCCATGACCAGTGTGGGCCTGGTGTATAAGTGGGGAGTTGGGACAGAGAAAAAAAACAAAAACAAAGTATATGATCTTCTCATGGATATTCTTCATAACAGCTTAAAAAATGCAACAGTTACACAACGGGGCCTACACTAAGGGCCCTGTGAAAACATTTTATACATGTTTCAATATATTTTCTTAAGTGTTTGTTTGACCATCTTTCACCAAAACTTTATAATAATGAGCACAGACGAGGGCTGATATTTTTACTAAACGCGCCGGTAGAGTTATTGACCGCTCCATTGTGATGGCAAAATATTAGCCTAACAAACATGTTGTTTGTAAAACACCTTGAAAGAAATGTTCACCAACTTCTCACACAGCTTTCCAGCTGTGATCAGCTGTGCATTGCTGCTCTCTGATTGGTTCTCGGTTAAAGTCTGAGGTGTACTATTGGCTCATGGCTGTGGCGTTTGTCTAAAAAGTTGATGAGATAAACTGAGCAAGTATCTGAAGGGACTATTACACGAAGAAAAATATATTCCACTTCTATGTTGAGTTCTGTGTCCTCCCTCGACGAAGACCATTGTTTTCACAAATGAAAGCAGATTGACGCCCTCGGCCCACCGCCAATGTGAAACAGCTGCTTTGAAGCACTCACAGCAAGAGAGAATAGCATTATGTGCCATGTGTCTGCTACAACTGCACTCAGTTGGAATACAAGCAGAACTGAAACAAGCAACGTTTGACAGACTGGTCCTTCTCCGTCGCCTTCCATATGTAAATTGGAAAGCACTTTGTATTACAATTTTTGTATGAAAAGCGATTTATAAATAAAGCTTGATTTGATTTACATTACACCATTAATATGGGACTGGTTGGGTAGATGGGTACAGTAAAGAGAAGGGTCCGTTTGGGAAAAGACTGAGGCTTGTTTTGCTGTGGTCCCATGATTAGGCAGGGGAATCGAGAGCTGATTTCACTGTAGAACCAAATGCCCTGTTGTCCCGTCTCGTCTCAGTGCTTTATTTTCTCCTTCACTGGCTGTGTGCATTAGACCTACCTGTTTGTCTTTGTGATCCTTTCGGGTGTTTTTCTCCTGCCGCTGTGGTACTGAGCTTTAAAAGCTGTTTACATTGGATTGATAAGAGGAAATGACAATAACATTGACAAGATTTTCAGATTCCTACCCATACCTGCCTTTCTCTGCCCATCTACAGATTTTTAGATATTAATTTACAGCACACTGAAAACGTCCTGTGATGAGAAGATTGAATACCATCATACAAATCTAACCATAAAATCATCCTTTACTTACCTAGAAATATGACAATGGAGTAGACATGAGCCCACAGCGTCTCAGGCTGCTCTGCATGTAACGGGAAGCAGACCCCATTGGTCCCGTAGAAGTTCCTGAACAGTCCTTTACAAACCAACGGGAGGAAGGCTATGATGAACCCAAAGACCCATATTCCAAACAGGATGGTGACAGTGCGCCTCCAGCCAGGCGTGAGGTACTGGAAAGGGTACACGATGCAGATGTACTTCTCCAGGGTGAGGTAGGTGAGGAGCAGGACCGACACCTCTGTGGACAGCATGGCCAGAGAGCCGATGACCTGGCACTGGCTGCTGTCCATCCAGGCCTGGGCGTGTCGGTTGTACTCCCCGCGGAACTTCAGATCGTACGCGCCGATCATGAACAAATAGATCCCCATCAGTCCGTCTGCACCTGGAAAATGTTAGGAATAGAACGTTAGAAGATGGAGTAAGGAAAACTGCAAGATTCGAGGAAAGTTGAAAAGCGTTAGACAGAGAAAAATACAGTGATCAATTAAATCTTTTACTCCAATTACTATTATTGAGGGGGTTTTAGTGGGTTAAGCATGTATTGTAAGGATTGATGGTTTGAATCCCAGTCAAGCACCAATTGTCATTCTGTCTTTAATTTTCATTTTTGGTCATTTTAACTGGCTTCTGCTTCTGACTTCTGGTTGAAAACTGTGGCGCTGACTTTGGGTTGTGTGGGGTTTTCAAATAGGGATGGGTACCGAGAGCCGGTTTCATAACAGTCCGCTGGATCAATGAGCTCCAGTGCTATCAGTGCTTTTATTGGAGTCACATGAAGATCAGTTGCAACTGAGCACAAATGATCATGTCTTTGGAATCACACACAAAACAAATGACGGTTTGGTCGACAAACATAACATAAATCACCAAGTTGAACAGTTTACCTAAAGAGGAGTTTAGGACTGAAGTCACTTAGACTTGACAAGGTTCAAAAGTTTCAAGATAATTTAGCTTCATAAAACTGGGAAAATACAGTTTTCTATGAATTAATTTAATTATATTTGTGTGTAGTTTCACATAGTTATTGAAACCTCATTGCTGGGAGGGACACTTATTAATTGTATGAGCGTGCTGGAGTTTATATGATCCAAAAAATTACATTCAGCACAGAAATATGCAAAAAATATCATGTTTTTGAGGCATTTTGACAATTGTTTACATTTTTAGAAATTCCCTAAATTTCTTTGCCAAAATTCCCATGAGAAATGTTTAGCAAATTTTTAGGCACTTAGTGTGTGGCACTGCCAGACCAAGCTAGCGTGCTCTATATGGATTGCTCCAAAATGTTGTGTGATGAATGCAAACATGAACAAATCCAATTTGGTTCATTAGGTCTTCTGATATAATTATACAATTGTTTTGTAAGAACACCATCTGTTTTTGCTTTTTTTAGGCATAGAAATGAACAAGTACCATTGCTGGATCAGGGGCGCCATCGAGATCCAGAAACACACCCACCAGACTATGAACCAGGCTGAGGGGGGGTATCAACTGTCTAACGCCTGGGATACAGCTCAGAAGTCCAACTGCAGATGGCACTGTAATCCTACTGCTCCAAGTAGGAAGATAGCCAAAGTCTTTTTAAATCAACTGAGCAGGCGCGTCATAGTAACAATAGCGACCCTGAATAAGGCAACAGTGTGCAGCCGAACTGTCAAGGTACAATAAAAACGGAGGTCTGTTTATAAGAAACTGTAACCACTTAAATGAATTTTATTAGAAAGTTTTGATTTGAAATCTGTGCATCTGGTATGAGCAATCTTTTAAATATTTGATAAATGAATATTTTTTGTATGTATAAATTAGTCCTAATTGGGCCTCAGGAAGAATAGTGACAGCTTGTCTGCACAAATGGGAATCCAATCAATAAACAATAATGCTGGTCCCAAAAGCAGTGTTGATGTTTCTGTTCTGTCCTGAGGAGTTGCTCTGTGGCTGTTGGTAGACATGTTTGTGTAGAGGCTGCTTGATTTCCCCAAAGTACAGATCTGTCCACACCATCTCCGCACTGGACTGCAAAAACAACATTATAGCCATAGTGTCGGGACTGTGGCTCATCCCGCCGCTGTCTGGGGGCGGACAATACACAGCGACAGCACAATGTTTCCTTTGGTATGAATGTGGACATGTTAGGCTGAAGCATTATTTTACTCAAAGCTGTATTTTTGATTTATTCCTGCATGTTTGAGTTAATCCTGTATTGTTCTATAACTGAGGCTCGGGTGCTGTCCTGTTTAAAAGTCCTGTTTACACCTACCCCCTATCCCCACCCACATCTCTATACGTAGTAAAACTGAAGTCTCCGAAAGATACATTTAGAGTTCTAAAATGTCACGTAGCCACAAAACAAACAAAGTAAATAGAGCGTCATATAAGGGGGCGTGGTCTGCTGTGGGGAAACTCTCTGTTGATGCAATAGGAAACTCATCTTTTTCCCTCTTCTAATAAGTTTACTGGCGAATTGTGCCTATTTAAATCCCTTACCGTGCGGGCCTAGTTATCCCAATCTGTCCCAGTCTGACAAAAATGAGCCCCAATTCAAACTCAAGCTGTGTTTGAACCCACTGGAGCACAAACAAACGTCTGGACTCTTTGTGAAGCTGAGACTCTGTAGTGGCCTCTGGTGTCTGATTTACTCTAATTACACTTGGAAACAAGCTCTGCTCAGAAGAAAATCAGATTTTCAGTTCCACCTAGATTTTCTTGAGGATTTGTTGACAATTCCTCCTTCAAAACATGAGCTAATTTGACCAAAGTTTAGTTTTATAGACTTGTAATGAAGTGAAGAAGTCCTATCCTTTTTATTTTAGGGTATTTTTTATTTGTTGTTTTTGAGTACAAACCGATCCCAATTCATCTCAGAATGGTTGATTTGACTGGAAATAAGTGGGTTACAGCTTTCTTTTTATATTTAAGATGTCCTGCAGATTGCTAGTAGAAAGGAATAGATCAGGGATATTCAACTTCTTTTGACAGATGGTTTTGTCCGCCAGAAATGTGCCCAACGTGCCAACTCCTGAGATAACAAAAAATGTAAAATGAAAGGCGTTAACAAAGTCTGCAGAACAGAAACTCCAGAACTGAACCAAAATGTACTAAATCAGGTTTAAACAGGGACTAACTCAGGTCTAAAAAGGGTCTAAACTGGGACTAATCCAGGTCTAAACAGGGTCTAAACCAGGACTAAACTAGGTCTATACCAGGACTAAACCAAGACTAAACCAGGACTAAACCAGGTCAAAGCCAGGACTAAACCAGGACTAAACCAGGACTAAACCAGGACTAAACCAGGTCTAAACCAGGTCTAAACCAGGAATAAACCAGGACTAAACCAGGACTAAACCAGTGGAACAACCTCATGGTAACAGGTTAAGCACAACTAATTCAAGTCGAGGTACCACTGAGTGTCGATGTCACATACTGTGACAGTTTCCTCTGAAAAATTGGTTTATTCTGTAGATGTTCAAATACAGCGGGTGGCGGAGCTACCATTACGTTTTTTTGCAAAACTAAGGAAATTTGGGCAGTTCGATCACTCTCCTAAACTCTTTGCTCTTGTTGAAGTGTGACAAAGCTGCTGTACTACATTAAAATGAATGCAAGTTTCCCTCCCACAGACGTCTGTTAGTGGGTGTTCCTTCGAATGCCGACAGTATCCATGGAAATCTGCTGGTTGTTACTTTGAAATGTTACAATGAAGAGGCGGGGCTTATTAGTGCTGCGGTTTTAAACAAGAAGTCAATGAACCTGCTTGTATTACTAGACCGTTTAGGCTCAAAATTGCCCTGTACAATGAACAAAATGTAAAATGATGCTCTACTTCATAGTCATAGCTCAATAGTAAGTACCTGGAAAAAAGCATAAAATGTCACTTTTGAAGAAAGACTCAAATCCAATTGCCATAATTACATTGCATTTGAACAGAACACACGACGTCTCCCGTGGCGTGTAATGTAAGAGTTATTGCACACATACTGAGACATGTCAGACTGTCAGGCTTTGAAATGACTTATCAGTTCTACAGTAGAGTGGCCATGCTGTTTCCTGCAATAAGAAATGTTCCGATTTACAAAGTTTTATCCAAGAAGTGTACACGTGACTTGGCTTTTCATTATCACAGAAGCCCACAGATGTATGAAACATGTGCCGCCGCTTTCAGGACAGTGTTTGATGTCAAATGAACGTGGGAGGAGCATTATTATAGATATGTAGATATTCAGTCCTCACCTGCAGCACATGAAAGCTGAAGGCGAGATAACACGACCTGCACTGATTCAAGTCCATATAGATCAGATTGCAACTAGCATGTGTCAGATCAGTTTGATTCTTCCCAGACACAGGAAAATCTAGAAAAAGCATATTAAACTAGGAGGGGAAAAATTGGAATTTACCTTCAGCCCTCTCAGTTGTCCTAAATATTTGCGGTCGCTCAAAATTTGATTTAGTTTCTGGAAAGTCTAAAATCAGCTTGTGTTGGATGTTGGATCATGATTTTAATATGTGGTTTATCGTAACATTAACTGAGGCTATATGTGGTTGATGTGATAAAAGATGAGAAATTCAAAAGTAGTCATCTGAGGGTCCCCAGATGATGTGGGATTTTTTGAAACATTGATAAAACGGTCTTAAAGATTTGACACCCTTCAAATTCAGTAGTAAATGCAGAATCATATTTCCTGGCCAACCAAAGTAAGTCTAAATGAAATCAAACATTAGACGTACGGCTACTTTACGCCTATTTTTTGTGTTTGGGGGTCGCTAATGCCAACTGTTGTTTCCATGGCAAGGAAACCACCCAACATAACAAAAATTTCCTTGAAAAATAACATCTAAATTGTTATCTGTTTGTGACACTGTGAAACATGGCAAAAGCTAAAGTAAACAATAAACGACTTCCTGCACTTATTTAACTTCTCTGGGCCTCTACACTGCATTTTAACGTCTTTTTATGAAATGCATGGGTTTGGATAATGTTAGATTCATTATGCAGTGGAAATATAATAATTTGAGTCTTGATGCAAGTGTTGTGCATCAATAAAAAGGAAACCAGTTTATGCTAATGTGTGCCAGCTCTGTTTGTCGGCTCAACAAATACAGTAAACCTCAGTGGTTTGTCACAAGATCAATCAGTGTTTGCTGAGGAATTATTATTTTCTGTTTATATCTGCTTTTTGACGTCTCGTTTTAACCTGAGTCTGTGTTCCCTCGTGTTCTCTCTTGTCCAATCCTTTTACACTAAAGCGCTCCAGGGGCCTAAGCAATCAACCTCTGAGAGTGAATGCCTTTCACGGCCGCCTTAAACCGTGTGGTACAAAGCGGATCAGGCAAAACATGCCTTAAAGGGGCTGTACCTGAGTTTTGATGTTGTGAAACGGGAAGCACAAAACTAGTCCATGATCACGTTTTTTTGCAAGTAATAAAGTAAAATCTGTGTTGCCCCAGCACAGATATATTGTAAAAGCATCTATTCGGGTGAAAATTAGACCACAACTTTTACTCTGCATCTATTTATAGAGCATTTTATCCTACTAGAGAAGCAGGAAGTGTGCTGTTTGCATGCTAATGTTTGGTAGCTCTACCCGTGATGGTCTGGGCTCAGAAACTCGTGAAAAGCTTATAAACTCATCGCGGTGAATATTTAAGATGCTATGACTGCATTAGGAAAGTGAGAGATACATGTGACTGATGTAAAGACTTCAACTAGTTCTGTTTTTCATGGGTCAAAACAGTAAAAACAGTGCCTTTCAGTGCGTGCAACAAAACAAAACATTTAGGTAATTTGATGAGGATAACGATGAGGCTGATGATGATGAAAGTCCCTTTGAGATTGGAAGATCTTTTTCAAGCGTGTCCTCACCAAAAGTAAAACAGAGAGTATAAAATGTTATTGGACAGGTCTATGATTGTAACCTGGCCCTGCCATGTGAAATCTCACGATATTTGTGAGTTCATAAACTCTTGAGAATCCATCTGGACGGTGTGGCGCTGTTAGGGCTGCACTGTGCTGGACCAATCATGCATTGTGGTTTGGGCGGAAGTCAAATAGATTAACCTAAACAAACATGGCGGCGCCGATAGACATGCTTTGCCTATTTTAACACATTTACAGACTATTTTGCTTTTGAACCCGTGCACATAGAAGTGCTTTGTGCATCTGAGGACGAGGAAGAAGTCTGTGCTTTTCATTCAACTGGATTTCTTGGTTTCTCGGCTTGTTCCGCTTTTGTGCCACTCAGTTCAGTTCAAATGTTTGTCATGACTTTACGCATTTTCCCGAACGACATCAACGGGGGCCTGTCCAGATTGGTAATGTGTAGAACTAATTCAGAGTGATACGCATATCAATATTACTAAGGTTACTATGATTGCATTTGCAGATCTTTTAAAAGGGTGTTAAAATGAGCCATAGGAACAAGATTTTGACGTTTAAAAGTTGTCCTAATCTGTTGAAGCCGATACAGAGAATACACCCCTCTCACTAGAGATAATCAGAGTGTAAACGTCCCGAGAACACAAGTCAGTCTCTTTATTATTAATCAGTGTCGTTTACTGAAAATGTCACATATGTAAAAATTACCCTGTTAAGAATGTACTGAACACTCGCTGAAGTTACTGAGTTCTGCTTTAAAGAAGATTTAAATAATATCTGCTTTCATTGCATCTTCATTTGCTCCAGGGACGTATATTATCAATCACTCCAACTTTATTTATAAAGCGCCTTTCAGCCTTAAGCTGTAACACAAAGTACTTTAAAGCAGAACTCAGTAACTTCAGCGACAGAGCTCCCCCTGCAGGTCTTTTGTGAACATACACTTCCAGTAAAATGACTTTTTTTTTTCTTTCTTTCTTTTTCCTTTTTATTGAAATGGGGAAGTTTAATCACATATAAATCAAAAAGCCAAGGTTTCTCTGTAGAGTTGTCTTAAGGTCGGCGTCAGGAAAGTTGCAAGGCTGGTTTTCCCCGCAGAGACAGCAGGTGGCGACGACAGGGGTTTCAAACGCCCCAAAAATACATTTACAACCACCACACGGACTTACAAAGACGTTTAATAAGGTAAAATGTTACTTAGTTCTAACTTTAGTGCATTAAAAGCAATCTCACATGCCCCCAAACCACCCAACCACAAACCACACCACAAACGCCTGAGCAACACAACCAAACATCCCATGCACACACACACACACGCACGCACGCACACAAACACACACAAACACACACTTTAAGATACAGGAGGCTGAGTGCAGATGAACATACAGACGATCTATTTCCAAGATCCTATCCTCTGCACTTTAAAATCTGTACTTTTTAATTTATTCAAATTGCCTTAACATTCTCATCGTGTTTGTACTTGCATTTAAAAAAACCTCCTTTTAAGGGTTTTTGGTCAACAAACTTGTCCGATCTGCACCTAAAGATGTTTTATTATTTAACTGAATCCACTTCATCCATAGATTTCTCTGGGACATTCAAAGGTAGTTTTTTAAATTGCATTTTTCTCCGATAGAGACATAAAGATCAGCCTTAAAGTAGCTCCTGCACACACCAAACTGTACAATCTTGTATTTGACAAGATTATGATATAACAAACAGAAGGATGTATTAATGTCTAATTCTAAGCCTGACTTACTTTTAAGTTTTAAGTTTTAAAGTTGAACTAAGTAACATTTTACCTTATTAAACGTCTTTGTAAGTCCGTGTGGTGGTTGTAAATGTATTTTTGAGGCGTTTGAAACCCCTGTCGTCGCCCCCTGCTGTCTCTGCGCGGAAAACCAGCTACAACATTTCCTGACACCGACCTGAAGACAACTCAAACCATGGCTCTCTTTTTTATATTTGGCAACATGAAATGGTTTTGTATGTTATTGTACTTCCTTATTTCAATAAAAAAGGAAAGGGAAAAAAAGAAAAAGAGCTTTTGGTGTCTTTTTACTGGTACTGTATTTTCACAAGAGACCTGCAGGGGGAGTTCTGTCGCTGAAGTTACTTAGTTCTGCTGTAAGCTCGAGTTTACTCAAAAACAAAATAAATCCAAAATCCACTCTGTACATTTTTAAAAAAAGAACTAATATTTGTACAAAATGAAAAAAGTTTAAACCTGATTCTGTCCGTCAGATTTAAATGTCCCAAATATGTGCAGTTTTTACACATAAAAGGCCTTATTTCCACATGAAAACATGACATGATGAAAAACTTATAATACATATTTTTATCTCAATTATGTGAGTAAACTACGGGAGAAGTTTCAAATTGATATCTTTAAATTTAAGACTATTTTCCTATTCACCTGCAGTGTCTATTGCAGTATATTTCTTGAGCAATATGTAGGTTTTTGTAGTTTTTTTTTCTTCGGATAATACCGTTCTCTTGAACAAAAAGCTGGATGTCATTCTGGCTCTAATACTCTTTCATAAAGGTCATGTATAGAATGTGATAATGAGATGGTAATTCATCTGCGCACCTTTGAATAGAAATGGAAAAGAAGCTGATATCAGTATTATTGCTTTTGCATATTCATACTGTATCTCCGTAGAGTGCTCGCGGAAAACCTGACATGAAAACTGGCTCATAGCATCCTGTAATCTACGTTTATATTAATTGAATGTGTCATGCGTTCTTTCCATTCCTACTACAGCCTTATTAAATATGATAATGCAATATTTCACCTACGCTTGCTCTTTGTTTGTCAAACTTTCCATTGTCTGTTGAACTATTAAATGCGTGAGTGATAAGTGAGCCTGAACAAAGCCCCAGAAGAAATGATATAAGTGTATGCATATTTATATACTATGCCTTTATAACACACTTTCACCTTGGCATTTGTATTTCACCTTTTATGAACTTAAAATAATGTCTGTGCTTAGAACCCATGCTTTAAAAAACAAAAACAGTTAGCAAGAATGAAGAATTTTTAAAAAGCCAATAGGCAACGTGACTGCTAAGCTGATAGAGCCGTGCGTTTGCTGTGAACACAACTGACCTGGTGAGGGTTTATGGGCTAAAGCTATACTAGGAGAAAAGCTCCAACAATAACATTTTGGTCTGCACTCTTTCTTGAGCAGGCTCGCAGTAACTCGGCCTTGAGGAGACCACCGCTTGGCTCATGGAGATGGATTAATGTTTAATGCCATATTGTAGAACTTTCCAGGCAAAGCATTGACATCTCTCTGGACACAAGAAGCGGAACCTCTACCAGAGAATCTTCACAGTGCACTTTGGACAACAGAATGGGATTCCGAAACTAAATAAAGGCAGGAATTAGTTGTAACTGTTTGATACCAATAAATATTTTACTAACAGACTTTGTTAAAAACATATTTCCGTGCAGGTCACTAAATATAGGTTTGGTTTTGAGCTGCAACAATACTTTGATGTGCTCCCCGTGATAAATATGTGATAATGTAGGTCATTATTAACACAGAACTGGCTTTTGTAGTTCTCCATACAAAAATGAATATCTCATTTTTTGGAGTTACTCGAAGAATGGTTGTCAGATTATATGTAAATCTAACAAAAACATGCATTTAAGGTGAGAAACTTCTTCCTGTAGTTTACTCACATAACTGTAGGAAAAACATATATTCTATACAAGTTTTTCATCTTGTTTTTATGTAGAAATAAGGCGTTTTATGTGTAAAAACAACCAAAAATACACATATTTGGAACATATAAATCTGAAAAATGGACAGAACCAGGTTTAAATTTCTTGGTTCAATTTGAACACATATTAGTTACAACAAAATGTAGACTAGACTAGACCATGTAAACTAGATCGAACAGAAAATTGTCCTAAAAATTCAAATTTTGCGTCATTTTTTTCACTTAAAACTTCAATAAATCCGTTTTAGAATTAGATATCAGCAAATCCTTCTGTACGTTTCGTCAAAATCTTGTTGAGTCCAAGATTGCAAAGTCTGATGCGTAGGAGCTACTTTAAGTGGTGATCATTATGTCCCTAGAGAAGAAAAATGCATTTTAAGAAAACAGCACAGCCTTTAATGTTACAATGTCCCACAGAAATCAACGGATGAAGTGGATTAAATGAAAGAATAAAACATCTTTAGGAGCAGATTGGACAAGTTTGTTGTTTCCACATGAAAGCCGATATGTTGAGAGAGGAAACTGACCAAAAAACAAAAAATTGAAAAAAAAAAATGTTTTGCCTGTAGTGTCTCGCCTTAAACGTATTAGCTGAGGTTTAATTATCAGACAAAAATTAAATGCCTGTAAATTGAATCACAAAAGTACAGAAATATCACCGTTAACCCTTATTTGAAAGTCATTTTTTATGTTTAATCAGCTCTTTCAGTTGCATTTTATGATAAACGATACACTCAATACTCAAATGTTGCATATCTTCAAAACAGCATTCAAGATAGTCTCTAAATTACAGCTTCTAGTACTTCTGGATCACTCACAGCAGAGGGAGATGATGCACATGGCGTGGAGCTTGTTCTCGGAGCGAATGTAGGACCTCATGCAGATCACGAAGATGTTCCCGAAGCAGGTCGTTGCCGAGACGACCCAAACGAAGACGCGCAGCACGATGTTAGCGAGCAGGTCCTCGAACGACGAGATGCCGTCCGTGTTGGGCTTGCAGCTGCGCACGTGGGGGGCGTATCCGCAGTACTGGAACTTCTTAAAGTATCTGCAGCATGAAAGACACCAAACGGTTACTTGAAGTTCGGGACATTTCACAGGAGAGACTCTTTTAAGTAGAAATAAAAGCAAAGGTCAGAGCGGTCCAGATCCGCGGAGAGCTTTTGGAACTGGCGGGAGTTGCTTTTCAAATGTTATCAAATTTGAGGGATTTTTTGAAGTACAGCTCGCCGCATGAGACGCAAAAGTAGACCTCCGTTGCTTTGAGGCGACTTTATTGTTTCATATTGTTTACCAAAATTGGAGACAAGATTAAAGGGGGGAAACTACACTCACAAAAGCAAAACAAATCACATTTTTCTGAACACACGGTGGATCTATGTTCTTAAGTATTCAGTTAAAAGGTGTTGATGTAAATCTCTCATTCCTCCACAAGAAGTGCAGAGAAAGACATGTTTTAAAGGACAAATATTGTCCTTTAAAGGTGCTGTACCTGAATTTTACTGTTCTGAAAGGTCAAAAACAGAACTAAGTCATGTTACTGATTTTTGCATGTAATAAAGTAAAATCTGTGTTGCTCCAGTGTGTCCAGGTGAAAATGAGACCCCACCACATTCTCTGCATCTATTTATAGAGCGTTTTACACTACGAGAAACAAGAAGTGCTGTTGTTCCTCAAGTGACCAGCTTTATGAAATGTTACTTTTTGATTGAAAAAACAAAAAAATAAAAATAAAGTGAACTGTGATCAAAAGAACCAGATTAAAGATTTTTGGACTGTTGATTGAAGTAACAAGACTTGGCCTGAATATTCAGCATGATCGATTAATAGATTAATCTTGAGATTGAGAACAGGATTCATCAAGTGCGAATGAAAGTACATTTTGCATAATATGTGTCCTTTAAATGGTGTCTAAGTAAGTCCAAAGTCATTCAGAACTACTGCATAGTAACAACAGTTTTAAAGGTCATTTAGATAAGGTCTTTAGGCGTAAGACATTTTGACTCCATTCAGAATGCTTTCTGTTCTGAATTGAAGTTCAAATGTCATGAGCCTAACAGCCTTGTCCAAATGACTACTATTCGGTGGAATATGCATGCGTTTCATTCTGTTGTAAAACCCTTTTGACCTCAGATTGGCCTTGTACCATTGCTTGAGGGCAGAAGCGTCAAAGGTTGTCAGTACATTTCAGCAAACGTTTGACCTCTGTTACAAGAAGGTTATAAATGGTGTTTTTCTCTCTGTTTTTCAGTTGAAGGTTATATGCTTGGGTGCTCTGACTCGCCTAACATTGTGGAGAATATATCAAGCACTCAGTGTCTTATTTGTCTAAGCATGAGTACAACAAGGATGAAGATGCTGGCGCTGTGGTTAGTGTCAGGTGCATGATGTACACGTGTCTGCCATCTGCTTATTTGTGTCTGGAACATTCCACAGAATGGCATTCAACTATTCTATTTTCAGGGAGACCAGCAAATTATGGGTGAGACCTGTAGAGATGCGAGCCCACTCACAGTGAGATTATACGTCTTACAAGGTACATAGTTACAACCTGTGCTCTTATTGGTTTAAAAAGAAAC